>JAHDVE020002026.1:0-62050 GCA_022606495.2 Halesus radiatus
TTAGGGGAAATAAAACATAGACGGGAGGTCCTTTGACGGATGGATAAATAATTGAAAGACAAACACGGTTTGTGCGGGGATTTTTTAGGATTTAAGATGGTTTCTGTAAAATTGAGAAACGTGCTTTATAGTACGGTATGTTTATTTAATTCGGGTTTTCCCAATTTTTGTTTAAATATTTACTTTTACTTAGTTTATAAAACTTACAAAACATAACATTATGTATACAACCCAACCTCCGTACACTAAATAAGATATTAACATTACCGTCCATATATTCGGTTTGATATGTTTTATTTCGTTACCTACTTCATTTGTGTATTTCCTACGACTGTCTTAACGTAGTAATTTTTCCAGGGAGACAGACATCAAACAATCCTTCATAATTATGTTTAAATAATTAAAAATTGTTTTTGTCCTTAATTCGTTTAAATTTAATGTTAATCAAATTTAATAATAGTATTATTAAGTTCAGCGAGTTTTTTTGTTTTTTTTTAAATTTTTATTAGAATAGCTGTTTCGGCGTTCAAGGCCATTTTCAAACTGCGAAAACATATATGACATCTTTTAGTAAATCTCTTGTCTGAAAACAACGAACCTAAACTCTTACATATAGAAAGAAATGGCCTTAGATTAAATTTTCTTGAACAATTGGAAAATGGTAAACGAACGAATGATCCTTTATAATATTAATTAATAAAGCAAAGGAAAATTATTTATTCCCCACTTCTCAGTATGTTCACAAGACATAAACAATATAAGATATTTAAGTAATTCAAGCAGTCATAACAGTCATGTTATTATAAAATTATTTAGAAACGTTGCCAATTAATTTTGTGAATTTACAATAATAAAAGCTAAAATCCTAGAAGAACTTGATAACGACGTTATTACGTTCGAATTGCGTTAAATTAAAAAAATATATAAAAATTCAAAGTACTTCACAGAATAGAGAATCTATTCTCAGAATTTTTTTCTTAGTAAATCTAAACTCATTTTAGGCACCATAAGAATTAAAATTGGATGAGGGTAAATATAATCATATAAATGAGTGGTCTCATCGTGGCCTAAACACAGTTTGAAAATGGCCTTGAATGCCGAAACAACTGTCACAATGTAAAAAAAATTTTAAATACTTGGTGAACTCAATAATAAGATAAATGAAAAATGTTTTTGTTTTAAGCCACTTTATTTTTATATACATTTCTGCATTCGACCGGTTTCGGTTGGACTCAACCTTCTTCAGGAATGTACACATATAAACTAAAATTAAAATACAGAGATATCATAATGGAGACAGAGAAACAGGACAGAGCATCACAGAGGGGGGGGGTGGTAGATCGGTAGATAGAGAGTTAGGGGGCGGGGAGGGGAAGAAAGGGAACATCCTTAACATCGGACTTTGGGTTAAATCTAATTGTTTATTTATAATTTGGAATACATTATTTTTTATTATATGCTTCTAAAAATTTTATTTGTTTTCTTCCTACGATAAATTAATAATAAGATTACAAAATTTGATTTACATTGTATAAAAAACTTTAAAAAAAGTTTAATCAAGATTAATAAAAATAAAAATTGCAATAAAATCCCTTTAGATGAAAATACTCGTACACACAATGATTTCCAATCTTCGGTAGGATTGTGCAAATATCTAAAGAGTAGTAACTTGCAGCATATAAAGACTGAAAATCTGTGCCTACCCTGAGAAAACCAACGAACCATAAAAATAAATAAAAATATATATAAAATATCTAATAAGGTGGGTGTACTCATTTATTCAGTTGGTCGCAACAATCATCGGAATAAATAACATTTTGAAATACATTTTTATCACAACCCCACACTGGAGGCCCCAAGGAAAATAATTTCCCTCAGGATCTACGTTCTCTTTGGGAATTCTGGGTGGAGGGTCTTTTAAATAAAAGGAAGGAGAGGAAGTTCTGAGAACGAAAAATATATGAGGGGTGGGTAGGAATCTGAGGGTAAGTGCGTTCAGGAGTGATGGACATATTAATCCATCCCTCCCACTGGGGTGGAGTCTGGCTGGAGAAATCAAGGAGTCTCCCCTTACAGGCCTCTTCCGATCCGACCCATCAAACACCTGGTGGGCAAGACCCAAGGTAAGACCTAGACAAATGAATCCAGGCACCTCTGTTAGGTCACCTGCCGTAGTGAATCACTTGGGGTGACCTATGGCAGAGGTGTTGGTTATCCAAATAATGTAAAATTATCCATAACCGTCTAATAAATTAAATGCACTTTTCATACCCGAACTTCAAAACCTACACATGATCATGGAGCAATGCATTCTACAGCTAACGAGTATGAGTTAGTTTCAGATTGATTCTTTCAAATCACTTCCCAATCAAACCTTTTTCGTTCACCACGCAACTTTTCCAAAATAAGGGTGTCATAGTTCCACTCACCCCATACATTGATTCTGTTGTCTAGCAATAAATATTAGAATTCCCAACATAAAAAAATGTCGGGAATGAGGTCAAATCTCGAGAACGGGATATGATATGCTGTCTCTACGTCGGGCATTCGAGATTGGACCATTCGTTTGTTTTGAGATGATGTTGCGAAAGTTCTACGATATGTTTTGATCGAATACATATCATAGTTTTCCCGGTGAAGGTCTTATTGCAAATCAATCATACTTGGTACCCTGTCAGATTGTATGAGGAAATGAAGAAAAAGCTTATTATTTTGTATCACTGTTTTAAAATATAGTCGCATTTAAAGGGAATGCGATTTTTTCATGAAATTAACAACAAGAAAATAATAATAATAATTATTATTATTATTTGAAACACACATTATTTTATAGAAATATTTAAGAAGACTTTAACTGTCCAACTAGGAACAAATCCTATTTTAGAACAGTCAAATTGATAAGTTTAGTTCATATTAATATACATATACTTGAGAGAATATAAAAGAATCCATAAAGTAAATTTAAGAAAAAAAAAAAAAAAACATTGTGGTTTTTTTTTTTAAGTATGTTGCATTTTTTAAAAATTTATTGTACTGTATATAATAATAATAATGAAGAACATATGAGATATAAAAGTTTAAAGTATAAAGTATAAAATTTTAATGTATGATATGCATTTTATAAATTAACCGTAGAGAAATAATGAATTACATACGAGATGTAAAAGTTTAAAGTAAAAAGAATAAAAGTTTAAAGCATAAAAAATTAAATAAGATATGCATTTTTTAAATTTGTGTAGAGTAATAATGAATTACATATGATATGTAAAAGTTTAAAGTTTAAATTATAAAAGTTTAAAGTATACAAGATTAAAGTATGATATTCATTTTTTTTTTAATTTAGTGTATAGTAGTAATCAATTACATATGAAGGTTTTATTAAAATTGTACATATCTATGAATGAGCAAGTGTTCGCTTTTGACCCTCCCTAAATCGAGAAGCCATACATTGATCAGTTTACGCAGGATGTTTGTACTTTTCATTTTCCATGTATCGGGTATGATGTTGAACAATTTTGGTCCTAAGCATGAAATCTTTGAGCAAGGGATGTCATGGTTTTTGTTGAAACTATTGGATTACTTCTTGAGTGTCTGGTGTCGTGATAGTGATCGATAGACGGTTAGTGGTGACGTTGTTTATTTGCGTGTAATACAATTTTCCTGATATGCAGTTGTCTGACATCACGCACTTGCATTTCTTTGAATAATTCATCAATAAGGTTTAGAAGTTTTTATATTTCTCCTGTTTAAAAAAAAAACATAATATATTTTCTCATCTACAATATATTTTTTTTCCTCGTTCATATGACAAGAGAACCTTTGTTATTGCAGCCCATCATTGTCACACATTCTTTCAGAGTAGAAACACAATCTCTTCGAAAGTATATGAAGGGGTGTCCTATCAAATACAACGTTTAATTATTTTTTCTCCTCCTCACTTAAAGATATTTATATACATTTTATGATCAATATTACTTTGTCAAAAGAAGCGAAGCTAGCAGTCCACAATAAATTGCTGACTCCAACTCTAATGTATGGCAGTGAGGCATGGAACTAGCAGAGGAAGGATGAAAGTAGACTCAATGATGTAGAAATAAGATCTCTCGAATGTGTGGTAAAACCATGTATGATGCCATGAAAAGATTAAGAAAGGGACCCATAGATGTTTTGAGCATGTAGAGCGCATGAACGAAGAGAGGAGTGCAAGGATAATATGTGACGTGAATGGAAGAAGAAGCCGGAGACCCCCGAGGAAGATGAATCAAATGAAGGCCAGCCGGAGTGGAAAATGTCAGGAGTCGGAATAGCAGAAGAGAATGTATGGATAAAATGAAGCAAGAAATGTATGCTAAGATCGATTTGTTTTGACGGACCGTCCTCTCTGCCTACCCCCATGGAGAAACGGCGTGATGGTTAGTTAGTTAATGTTATTTTCTTGAAAAAAAAAATTTTTTTTTGACCACACCGGTTTCACCTCATAACAGGAAATACAATGGCTAGATAATAATAAATAAATAAAATAGCGACATTAGTTAAAAACAAAAACTGTAATTCAGGTCCCGTAGGGTAAACTTATAGGGAAAACTTCAAATTAATAATAAAGATAAAAGGGGAAAATTTTATAACTCCGGGGTGTACATGATTAATTGCGGCGATTGTCCATCATACTATGTAGGCCAAACGGGAAGAGACTTTCACCACAGGATGCGGAAATATTTTTCTTACTGGGTTAATAACAAAAGGGATTTGTCAAAGGTTGCCATTAAGGCTCTTCGTACACAAGGCGACCCAAGTATCCGATACTTGGCGACTCGAGTTTTATACATCTGCATGGAGGTTCATACACAGGAATACGTCGCCGATATTTTGTCGACTCGTCGGCGACGCCAGTCTCCGGAAACCAGTTTGCCGAGGCCTTCGCCACTCAAGTCACCGAGACTTTACATTACGTTCGTTCGAAAATGCGACTTTACTTGTATTTTTGTAAATTTTTTGTCACAATCCAAGTATTTTAGATAAATACCAATATAACAATGCCAATCTTTGTCTCTAGGCATATGTAATCGTATATTAATTTTTATTTACTTTTACCCGGATTATAAAACATCGACATTGTATTATTATTGCTTGTTTATTTACTTATGTATTATATTACGTCTTTTCTTTCTATTTTTTTAATGAATATTTTCATTTATTGAATTACACTTATATTTGCAATACATACGAGTATATAATCTTGTTAACTGAAGTAAATTTTTATTACTGTGTAATTTCTTCAAACGATTGGTATTCACTTTGTGGCGTCATTATTAATAAATAAATTTAAAAAATATACTTAGTATTCACCACCTTATAAATATACGTTGATATCTGCATATTTAGAAAGCGATGCTTTCATCGTCAGGAATATATGAATACTGAAAAGAAAATGAAAATCCTGGTGATGAAAGCATCGTTTTAATACTAAGTATATTTTTTAATTTATTTATTTTATTACTGTATTTAACCTTGTTATATTATTTATGTACCTCCAACGTCTTGACAAAGGAATTTTCTCAATGAGATAGGCATCAAACAATTCATTATAATTATATTTTATCTTGATAAATATATATATATATATTTTATTTTTTTTTAAATTGATAAATATAAATAAATAAAATAAAATATTTTTGGTGGTAACATGGATCGCGAGATTTCAGTAGCGTTATGTACGAACTGTGCGCGACAAGTTGCTTGCGACGTGAGTAACTTAGGTACGGGATATTTGCGTAGCCTTGTGTACTAAGGGCCTCACATTTACCAGGATAAAATTAATTCACCAAAACACAGATGTTAAAATTTTGCATGTTCATAGATAAAGGGAACATGGATCGCGAGATTTCAGTAGCGTTATGTACGAACTGTGCGCGACAAGTTGCTTGCGACGTGAGTAACTTAGGTACGGGATATTTGCGTAGCCTTGTGTACTAAGGGCCTCACATTTACCAGGATAAAATTAATTCACCAAAACACAGATGTTAAAATTTTGCATGTTCATAGATAAAGGGAAAAAATGAGGTAAATAATTGGAATCATTAGAAATACTTAATCATTGAAGAAGATAATATTAACACATCCCAAAATGAACCACGAAACCGAAAAACAACAGAAATTAAAAAGATTTCAGTCGCATCTGGGACTCCAACCCAGGACCTCTACCTTTCCGGGGTAACCGCTTAACCAACTAAGCTAATGAGACCAGTTCAATTTACGCCATTTACACCGATATCATTCTTAAAGTTCAAGACTTGTTAATATTATCCTCCATTTTTATAAATCCCATATTATTGGCTGCTATCCTTATGATGATTGCAAAGTTTCATCCCGAACACAATTGCAATCAGAACAGAGACATCTATTGACTTATTTTATTTTATTTTATTTAAGTCTGGAAAGAAATATTAAATTTATTTTTTTAACCATTTAAAGTTTGTAAACCTCATTGTAATATTTCTGAAATCTTTTTAATTTCTGTTGTTTTTTCGGTTTCGTGGTTCATTTTGGGATGTGTTAATATTATCTTCTTCAATGATTAAATATTACAATGAGGTTTACAAACTTCAATAAGTTATAAAAATAAATTTAACATTAGAAATACGCTTACAAGTACGCTAATAAGACTATATAATAAAGAGTAAATTGGAGATAAGGAATGACTGTCTTTTAATATTAAAAAAAAATAAATAATTTAATCTAAATCAAATTTAAGAATGTTATTACATATTAAGGTTTTCTATTATTTTTAGTTTTTATTATTGCGACAGTTGTTCGGCGTTCAAGGCCATTTTGAAACTGCGGTTAATCCACATTGCGACGACTTATTTATATGATTTTATTCACTAACACACCATACTAATTTGGACGGGTTTTTAAAAATAATGATTTTTTGTCGGTAAAACGGATTTAGTCAGAAAAAAAATTAAATTCTTTATTCTGCGAGGTTTTTACATTTATAATATGTTTCCCCGTATTTATATGATAATGTTTTCTTAATTGATTTGTTTAAATATTTTATATTGTTTTGATAATGTGAACATTTTGAGAAGCGGAGAGTATACAATTTTCCTTACTTTATTAATTAATATTATATTAGGATCATTCGTTTGTTTTTTAATTTCTAATTTTTCAAGTAAATTTAAATTAAGACCCTTTCTTTCTATATGTAATAATATAAACTAAAAATAATTGAAGAACTTAATAATAACATTATAACATTTGATTTACATTGAATTTTTGAAAAAATTAAAAAGAGTTCTGTGAATTACACACAAAAACAATTAATACGTCCTTTAATATGTCTTTTATGGTTATGCTTTAATTTTATGCAATAATAACACATAATGCATATAAAATCCCAGAGCGAATTGTAACTGTAAGTTCTGCCGCTAACATCTAAGGAGAAATTCTACGAAGGATATTACCCATATGTGTACATACGAGTATAATAATATTATAGAATATTTTACCAATCAACCCATGTTAACATACCTAGTTAATCGTAGTTGATCGTTAATCGTACTGTACGAGACGTGTAAGGCCCGCACAAGAAAAATAGTGTAAATATTTAGTCACCGGGACACAGGGACGCACGACTATTGTGATTTGCGAATCCTCTTGAGAAAGGTGTTTGGTAGTTTTCCAATGAAGGTGTCATCGCTACAAGTGATTAGAAGACTGTTCTTGTCTGGTAGCGTCAGGAGGAGATATCCAAGCGAGGACATGTTGTCCATTCTGCAGTTGAAATAAAAAGAGAGCACGTACCTCTGTGCGTACGATTTTTATAGGGCGCCGGCGCGGCCTACTGTTATTTGCAGGTGTTGTGAAATCATTGCAATTTGTGGTGTAACCTTGACTTATTTACGGTGAAATATAGGCTTTTGTCTCGCTCGGTGTTGTGAAATACCAACTCTCGGCTTGTTTATTTGCACGTGTTGTGCAACAATTTATATTTTGTTTTCAAGAAATATGTTTTATGTATTTAAATTGATCAACTCTGTAGACACGTTTGATACACGTACCTTAAAATAAAAAACCGTTCAAAATAAAGCTGGCAAGAGTATGTAGATATTGTATTTAAAAAAAATATTGGTTCAGTCCCATTCCCGCTCCTAACAAAATGAGTCATGACTCATCACTACTACATTGAAATAGTCATGAATTGATTGAATATCTGTTTGGTGATTAACGAGAACCGCTTTCTGTAACATCAATATATATAATTATGTTGCAACCACACGGAGGCTGTGTTTGCGGCTGCACCGTTTCGCCCTCCAATTACCATACGATAATTGACAATATCAACAGATTAATGCGTCGGGAAAGCTACTTTCATATGCATTCGAAACCAAATAGGTACCATGTGGTCTGCAAGGTGTAGGATATAGGATGATAATATTAATACATTGAAAATTACATTATTACGTAATAATGCATTTCTTCACTGTACTTATTTCTAAAATATCTAAGACGTATTAGTGTTGTTATTATATGTACTATGTAACAATACATTTTTTTTATTTACCTTCGTAGCCAAGATGCAAAACAAAACTTGCGTTTCAATAGGGGGTGACTCCGTTACACCACACATTTTAACGTTTTAATGCAATAAAACCTAGCTAGCATCCATAATGAAGTACCGAGTCATGGAACTGGCAGAGGAAACATATATTTTCAAGAAAAAAACTATTCCCAAAAAACGAAAATCGCTCTAGTAAGAAAATAAATAACGCACTTGAAGTTACTTTGTGTAAAACCGGGCTTGGGCAGAGACATGGTTTTTTTATTGCTCCTAAAATTTATAATTTTCTATCTACAGAATGTAAGTGTCTAAACATGTTATCCTTAAACACGTACAAATATGAAATAAAAACTGGATTAAAACCAAAAATATCAACCTTTTCCTGCTATAATTATATATTTTCCCCGTTTTCTTTTTTTTTCGTATTGTTTTTCTTATTTAACTTAAAATCTTTTAAGATAAGCCGACGTAGCTCAACGGTAGAGCATCTAACCGGACATTAGAAGGGTGCGGGTTCGAGTCCTGCCGGCGACATTTTATCTTTGCTCGGAAGGTTTTTTTCAATTTGGATGAGTGTTTTAGATTAATAATTATTGTTTATAAAAATAATAATTAAAATCTTTTACTTAACTTACCTTCAACATCCATGTATTAATAAAAATATACTGCAACTAACTAATACCCGGTATACCCACGCACTGGCCTTGCCTATGTGGGATTTTTTTGTTTTATATACATTATACGTAGGTTGTTCAGATGCGGATTTTCTCATTGCGGATGCTCACAGAGAAGTTTCTGGCAAAAAATCAAAAACTTTTCTGTGCTTTTGTAGATCTACAAAAAGCATACGACCGAGTTGACAGAAAGAAGTTATGGAAGGTGTTGTCCAAGTATGAAGTGAATACAAATCTTATACAGGCAATCGCATCTCTGTACGAGGGAAGTGTTGCATGTGTTACGGCAAACGGTGATTTTACGGGGTGGTTTGACATTACAAAAGGTGTAAAGCAAGGCTGCGTAATGTCACCGTGGTTATTCAATCTATACATGGATAATTGTATGCAAGAATTGAAAGAGGTGGGCTTGGGCGCAAAAATGAGTAGTCTGCAAGTATGTTGTCTGTTGTATTCTGATGATGCGGTGCTGATTGCTAACAGTATGGAAGATCTACAGTCCCTCGTATCTAGGATGAACGAAGTATGTATGAAGAATGAGCTAATGATGAATGTAAATAAGTCCAAAGTCATGGTGTTTGAAAGAGAGAATACGAAAACAGTATGCAATATAGTTGTGAATGATGAATACTTGGAGCAGGTCAATGAGTTTGTGTATTTGGGAAGTATGTTTACGAGAGATGGAAAGACAGATAGGGATATTGAAAGAAGGGTGAATGCAGGAAACTCCATTAACGGAGGACTGAACGCTGTTGGCGCAAACAAAAAGTTGTCAAAAGAAGCGAAGCTAGCAGTCCACAATGGAGTGCTGATACCAACTCTGATGTATGGCAGTGAGGCATGGAACTGGCACAGGAAGGATGAAAGTAGACTGAATGCTGAAGAAATAAGATCTCTTAGACGAATGTGTGGTAAAACCATGTATGATCGTGTGAAAAATGTTAAGATTCGTAAAGAATGCAAGGCTGATGTAAGCGTAGTGAGCAAGATTAAGAAAGGGACGCTTAGATGGTTTGGGCATGTAGAGCGAATGAATGAAGAAAGGAGTGTAAGGAGAATATATGACGAATGTGAATGGAAGAAGAAGCCGGGGACGTCCAAGGAAGACGTGGCACGAACAAGTGAATCAAATACTTGAGTCGGGCCATGTCAGAAGTCGGAATAACAGAAGAGAATGTATGAGACGTTGTATGAAAGTGAATGAAACAAGAAGTGTATGCCAAGATCGAGTTGTCTGGCGGTCCGTCCTCTCTGCCTACCCCTTCGGGGAAACGGCGTGATGGTTAGTTAGTTAGTTAGTTAGTTGTTCAGATGTATTTATAATTTAATATTTAAAAAAAATGTTTTTAACCATCGTGCCTTGTGTGAAGGGTCAAAAAATTAATTAATAAATAAATCAATAAAATAAATGTGCGACAAGACTATGAATGATCTTCTGAAAAATGTTGAGATTCATACAGAAATGATGTAAGCGTAATGAGTAAGATTGAGAAACGGACTCTTAGATGGTTCGGGCATGTAGAGCGAATGAACGAAGAAATAAGTTTAAAGAGAATATATGACGCAAATGTGACTGGAAGAAATCTGAGATGCCCGAGGAAGATATGTCACGATCAAGTAATTCAAATACTTCAGTCAGACGATGTCAGAAGTCAGGATAACAGAATAGAATGTTTGAATGTGAATGAAGCAAGAAGTGTATGCCAAGATCGAATTGTTTGACGGTACGTCCTCTCTGCCCACCCTTGCCCATCCGAATATCGAAGTATGAAATCTGGAATATCTAGACGTAAATAAGTGATATTCGAATATCTAAACATTCATACGTGGTATCTGAATATCTGTATACCGACACGTGGTATCTGAATATCTGTATACCGACACGTGGTATCTGAATATCTGTATACCGACACGTGGTATCTGTATATCTGTATACCGACACGTGGTATCTGAATATCTGTATACCGACACGTGGTATCTGTATATCTGTATACCGACACGTGGTATCTGAATATCTGTATACCGACACGTGGTATCTGAATATCTGTATACCGACACGTGGTATCTGAATATCTGTATACCGACACGTGGTATCTGAATATCTGTATACCGACACGTGGTATCTGAATATCTGTATACCGACACGTGGTATCTGAATATCTGTATACCGACACGTGGTATCTGAATATCTGTATACCGACACGTGGTATCTGAATATCTGTATACCGACACGTGGTATCTGAATATCTGTATACCGACACGTGGTATCTGAATATCTGTATACCGACACGTGGTATCTGTATATCTGTATACCGACACGTGGTATCTGAATATCTGTATACCGACACGTGGTATCTGTATATCTGTATACCGACACGTGGTATCTGAATATCTGTATACCGACACGTGGTATCTGAATATCTGTATACCGACACGTGGTATCTGAATATCTGTATACCGACACGTGGTATCTGAATATCTGTATACCGACACGTGGTATCTGAATATCTGTATACCGACACGTGGTATCTGAATATCTGTATACCGACACGTGGTATCTGAATATCTGTATACCGACACGTGGTATCTGTATATCTGTATACCGACACGTGGTATCTGAATATCTGTATACCGACACGTGGTATCTGTATATCTGTATACCGACACGTGGTATCTGAATATCTGTATACCGACACGTGGTATCTGTATACGGATTGGAATGTGATATCAAAATATCCGGATATCGATACGTGACGCATGCCTGTGTGAAACGATTTTTCCAACGTCGCATAACAAAAATTTGCCCAATTTTTTTATTGCTCCTGAATCATATTACGCTAATATTTGGGAACAGTGAAAATAACGTAATACGCGCAAAATAATATATCAAGATAAGGTAATATCAAAAAAGAACAGGTGTGACTCAGTCCTAGGCTGTCTCTTAATCCCCTCACGCAGCTTTGGTAATAACGCGACCGAGTGAGATAACGCGCATTACCCACGAGGAAGTCACTGTAGTGCGAAAAAGTGCAGGGCTATTGTTGTGGTTCCATCGCACAAGCAATATTATTTTTGGAAAGGAATAATAAGGTCTCTCTCTATTTAAGATCATACATAGACGATAGTTATTTTAGCGATTTTGACTTTTGGCAACGGGAAGGTTAAAAAATAAAGATAAACATTCCCGGGTTACGAAAAATCGAACAATATTTGAAAATTACCTATTTCCATCATTAAAAGCGGAAGGTGTTGCTTTTGCAATGATGGATGGCCTAATCAGCTGAGGAGTTCCTCAGCAACCGACCTATCAACGATTGGCTAATAATTGTGAAATCGTTATTTATTTATTTTATCTATTCATGATGCTTTGAATTTTAAAATATCTCTTCTTTAAAAATGGCAATTAATTCTATGGCACCATTTTTATATGAATCTCTCCTAAAGAAAACGCATTTTTTAAATTGGTTTCCATGTTAAAGTTTCTAACTGATATTCGCTAAATACCAATTAATGATCATCTTACTCGATTAATCTATACAAAAATTCATTATACGCTTAAAAATAAATGACAATTTGTCACCTTATATTTTTAGCGACGTTTCTCCTTCATTTTTTATTGCATTGCACTTTCTGATCTTGCGATGTTGATAAAATCTATATAATGACACTCAATCTCCATTATTTTGGTTTTAACATCTCTTCAATACACAATTTTAACACTTTAATCAAGATTTCTAACGGGAGCCAGAATTTCACAACACACAGGTCAACTGCATTGGCGGCCATTTGGCACGTGCCTATTTTGTATAGGAAAAATATGTCGAGGAAAAACGCCGCTTTTGGTACTAATGGAATTTTTTTTTTTTCTACGACATAATTCTGATTTTCATCTTACGGCGGCTCCTTCATGGGCCAGAAAGGAATCGTCATAAACCGGGAGAATCAAAAATGCGGGTAATGTTGAGCGATGTCTCGCTGCATGGACTCGCACACGGGTCTACAGTCAGGGTATAAAGCTTTATTTGTTTTACCGTCCTGCATTTAGCAAATCATCGAGTGAGTCAAATGAGGACGAAATTGTGGAATTTAACAATCAATCAGGAATCACAATGCTTTTGTGATATTATCAATTTGTATAAATTTGTACGAATATTAAGCCTTTTTTACTAAAAAAAATTGTTAATAAAAAAGTCGACTAAAATTCCTTAAGTGAGATCGACGGCGACGAGATAATATCGAGAATTTATTTACTATTTACTTAATTATTTACTTGTTAATATTAAATGTGTACTATTATGTGCTTATTACTATTTACTGCTTGTTATTTACGTATTATTATTATTTAATTTTTAATATTTATTTACTATTATTTACTTATTAATATTTACTAATTTTTATTCATGTATTTACTTATTACTATTTACTGATTATTATTAAATTGTATAGCCGCTCATCTCAACAGAGGATTGTCCTAGTTAGATAAGTGGCTAATGTTTTTGTTTTTGTATTTAAATTTAAGAATAAATGAATAGATACATATAAATATATGGAATGGATCGCTCTCGGTATAACGCATTCTTACAGCACTCGGTTTACATTGATTCCTTACCGGCTCATTATTACCGAGCCGCCTTTTAGTGTATTTTTGCTACACTGGGTGGTAGTATGTGCACACACCGTATCGCTCGATAAAAGACAACAGCTCAGAATCGAAACGATTCTTATGGCATTAGCCATATCTGGTGACAATATCGGAATAGACTGGTAATTTTTAATCATCCTCTTTCCCATTTCCTTCTATTTTTAACTCCCTGCAGTCTCACAATATACCCGAATAATTAGGATTACCATAGTTCCATTAGATTCGGATAGTATAGAGCAGTTGTTACTCTTGTGCGGTTTTTTTTTAATATCGATTATAAGCCTCTACTTGAGACACATGATCTGTCAGGAAGATTGCTCTATTTCATCACTTTTTGTGTCCAAATTTCCATGTCATATAAGGAAAAACTAAAATTCCCCTTGTTCTTAGTATGCTGCCCCTAATAGTGAGCAGCGTGAGACGGTAGACAGACATGCAGGGCATGGAATCGACTACTATAGATTGGCATCTGAATTCTAAGCCTACCAAGCAAGGTAGAACAAAGTTATTAAGATAAAGTGTACAAAGCCAAACCACCTATTTGTTTATTTATCATCTCAATACGATGGTTATTCACCAAATTTCTTAAACATATTACAAGTATTGAGTTAAAAAAATACAGAAACATGGGAATGGTACAAAGCATACATAAAACAAATAAGTAAAGTAAGTTTTGTAACACAGAATAAGAAAAGGAAAAGCAGAATTTACACGGGTCATGGTGACAGCTTTAAGGCTTTTTTGTGACATTCGTCAAAAGATTGTTGATAAACTGTCTGTAAGTGACATGAAATCATCATCGTTAAACAATTGAACCTCTCTGTTGATTGGCGTGTTCTAATAAGCAGAAAGTCTTGCTTTTGTACCATAAAAGAGTGAATAAGATTTTCAATGAGTATATTTGTTAGGGACGTATAAATTAACTTATTTCAATGCTTTTACCACTATGCTTTTTGAACAGTGTACGTATGTCCAATTTGAAACTATCAATTAGTGGTGGAATCCCATATTAAAATAATTTTGTTTATTAAAAATCTTTGTGACTTTTTTCCACTTATTTATTTTCGACCGGACCGGTTTCAACCTATCATGGGCATCGTCAGACTGGAACAATTAAAACTTACACAACTAAAAGTTTTTTTAAACAAAAAACAATCGCTAGACGTGGGATTTTTATCGATTTGAAAAAAAATGATGTCGCCTGTTAACATAATACATAAAGACTCCCAGGCTTTAGATAGGCCAATAAATCTTATTGATTGTCTCTGAAATAATTTTTAAGATTTTTTTTATCAATTTACAGGAGGTAAGGAAAAAGTGAACTTACTTCAGGAACACCATATATGCCCACAACACAGTTCTATTGACCTATTTCTCCGGCAACCTGTATTAAGCTGTATTTTCTTCTATTCCACTAACCTATAATCTTCACAGATCTGAAGAATTGATTTTTTTTATCTCAACATATCCTGAAATGTTATCCTTCATGATTTTATTACTGCTAAGAATTGCATCTGTGTAAAATACTTTGAAAATAACTTATTGAAGCTAAACATTATTGTAATATTAACTATTGAAAATAACATCAATGAATGAAGCACAAAAAAACACAGAAAATAAAAAGCTACGGTCGCAACTGAGACTCGAACTCAGAATCTCTAGTCTATCCTGGACTTCCGCCTCCACCAATTGAGCTAACAATCTTGTTGAATTCCATCATTTCTGTCAATCTCTATTTCCCTTGTGAATGACTGATATTATTTTTTAATTAATATCTACTCATTGGGTGCCATCTTCATACGAGAGCACACAGTTCTAACTGAACATGATTCGAATCATGTTCGGTAAGAAATTACGGAATTCAACAAGGATTTCATTATGTTTCATATTATTTCATTGCTTGTTACCTGCTGATGTTATTTTCAATAATTAAATATATTCTGTTACCTTTTGAATCATTAAATAATACACGAAAGATTTTTCTTTAATTTCAGTTATTAGAAATTAAAATGATCGGAAATACATACTTATTTGAATCCACTAACCTAAAAATAGATCAACGACCTTTTTTCTGGCTATCAACTGAGTCAAGACATGTTCTGAATTTGGTGATTTTATTTTGATTTTCGACCGGAAATACGTAAAATTTGTGATCATATAAGATGGTGTAGGTATTACGTTGAATTCATTTATTGTTCCGTTAAATAAAATTATTTATTTGGGATCAAAATACGGGCAACAATGGAAGGAATAAATTTTAGAAAATAAATCGTTTTTCAGAAATATTAAAATTAACATTCCTATCACGAGAACTGACAAAACTGACCATTGTCTATTAAAATGATTTCACGATTAACGAAAACGAAATTGTGTCACGTCTACTTTTAAAAGGCATTGCGGACATTTGTTATATATATGTACGGAAGCCAAAAATAATCGAATTCAAAATTCCATTGTGTCCCCTTGTAACCCGTAACATGTAAAAATATTCAAAATCATCCCATGATTGAAAAATCGCCAGCGAATTTTCATTTTTGGAAGTGTCATGAATATATGGGTTTTAAAGTGAGCGAATCATGAAATTATTTGTTGGGGACAATGAATTCCAATGGAAAGGCTTTTATAGGTACGTACGAAATATTATAAAACGACAAAACGATTTTTATTTCAAGTGTGAAAGGCTGGCAGAGAAAAACACCCGATTGTTACAAATTTTCTACTGTGGATTTTAATTTAACGTCTATTTTATCAGATTTACAAGTTTTGGCGATTATTTCATTGGATTTAAAAGTTTTGATGTTTATTTTAAAGAAAAAAGATATTTTTTAGAGGCTAAATTAAAAAAAGGTTCTATCTCGTCTCGAAGGTCGAAAATTATTAACACAATCTTCACTCTGACTACCGCAGCCTGAAATAATCTGAAATTTGTTTAAGTCAATGTTTGGTTTACTGTCGACGTTTTCATACCAATTAGACAATAAAAATGTTGTCACTGAGTAGAGACTCTAACAGCCGTTAGTCCCAATTAAATTAAGCAATTGTTGAGCCAAAATGTTGCCTCAGCACTGATCGACTCCAAAACTACATTTTTCCCAACGCAATCCTAGATCAAATAACAATTTAAGGTCTATTTAACTGGATTAAAGCTCCGCTCAACAAAGGACTAGTTATGAAAAGTGTTTGCAGTGAAAAAATGTCAACGAAATGCAAAACGTCATTTTGGTTTTGTACTATTTTTCACGAAATATTTAATATCCAAATATTGAATAACAAAGGTTTGTTTAAAACTTTTTGAATATCAAAAAGACGTTTTTTGTATGTGTTAAATGAAATTGAAGAATACCTAACTGTTTCTACTTATTATAAACTACGCGTTATCTTGTTTATCACGGAGGAGAAACGAAAATATGCGAAAAGAATGTAATTTCGCGGAATTAGCAAAAGCTTACATTTTCAACATTATTTTTTAACACATACCGTGTATAAAATACGAAATGTCGGTTAATGCATTACGGTATTTAAATCAAATGATGTGTATTCTTTGGCGATGGGTGATGACTCATTATATTAAAAGCAGGAGTCCAGAGTGGAAGATACTCTCAGTATCGCCCTGGTAAAAGACCAAAATTCAGAATTGAGACGTTGCTTGAAATGGCTTTTAGCCGTGTTTGGTGACCAGATCAGAATAGCCAGGTATTTCCCCACCTTCCTCTCCCCCTTCTCCTTTCCCTCCACAATACCTTCAGCCTCACAACATTCCCCAATTGGGAATGCCATAGTCTCACTGGCTCCAGACGGTTGGGAGCAGTTTGGGACCCTTGTGCGGTATTCATTGTTATGTATAATATAAGACTGGAGGTTGTGTGAAGGAGATGAAAAGGAGGAAGGTTGGGAAAGAGCGGTTACGGGAGACGGTTCATTGGTTTAGACTTACCCCGAGGGTGGTGTCTCGACAGGAAGCTCGGCTCTGGACCTTCGACTAGCTCAGTTTCGGCAGGCCAAGAAGCTCCTCTGCAGGGCCATAGGCCGACAGGCAGTCTTATAATTGGGGTCGGGGGACTCTAATACTACGCCAAATGAATCTACTAAATGCTTTCAGACTCAGAGTTTATTCAGGGGAAGGTACAGACATGGTAAGTTATGCTACAATAATCAAAAGCTAGCCTAACCTCAAATGGAATTTACGGGGGATTATTCTCTATGATATTTTCTAAACGGGCATGATAACGGGGACTCGAATAAGTTACAACACAAAAGAGGAAATACAAAGTCAGCTTACAGTCATGATTGTGGCGGCAGAAGGATCCTAGTAGAAGCTTCGGGCTTGGAACTCAGTTCACTGAAGTTAAATTACGTTTACGAGAGAGTCACCATGTCCCGGAGCTCTTTGGTTATACTAATGCAATCTCGCACAGTGGGTGTTAATCCAGCATGCATGATAACATGGTGCTACAATTTGCGGCTGCCCAAAATGACTGCTCGCGCTTTCTTTTAGAGACGCAGTAGGCGGCGGACCAGAGATGTCATCTGGAAGCCGGGCGAGGAAGAAGTGCCGGCGCGTGGGCGTGCAAGCTGCCGTTATGGCAAACGTGGCGCTGGCGTCGTTTTACCGTTGTTGTTGACGAGTGTCTAGAGTCTTTTTTAGGATCTTTCTGTCGTTACGTAACATCATATAAAAAAGGAGTCACGGTACCAGATCAATAATTTAGTACGACTCAATTGAATGACGGCTAATTTAAGAGCCGGCACATATTAAGAGTTATAAGAGACCCCAGTTCAAACGACTTCCAGCTTATACAGCTCCCAGCTCCTAGCGTATAGGTGAAGGTACAAAACGTCCAGATGCCCGATTGTCAGGCGCCGTTCACGTACCGTACAGTACGTACGCACGTATAAATGGGGTAATTATTCTTTTCTCTGCACATGAAATGTGAAAAGCCATGAAAATAAATGCTTAGGGATGCATCTTGGTATAAATATTAATTTCAAGTCCTACGGTCGTGGGCATAAATTAGTCTTGTAGAAATAAGATACCAATATGATGATTTTATGTTAAAAAAATTAGAAGAAATGGCCTTATTTAAAGACGCATCTTCGTAGAAATGCGTGAGAATACCATCGAACGTCTGAGAAATGTTTATATTTTTTCATAAATAAACACTCCTTCTTAAATGATTCCTAGGTTTGTCAAAGAAGTCACAGTTCAATTGAACCGTAGTATGGCTTATCAGGAGTCGTACGCTGACGGCTCATCAAATGAGCCGGCACAAATGAACGTCCGCTCGTAGACAACTCATCTCTTCATGTCATGATTAATAAAATATTATATTTTCATATTAAGCGGTAACTTGGTGATGTGACAAAAAAATAAAAACAATAACTTTGTTTACATCACTTTTATTTGGTATATACTTTTTCCGAACGGGTTTCGCCACTACCGTAGCTTTTTCAGGGCAGTATAATACTGTATATACTTTTGCCGACCGGGTTTCGCCAATACCGTAGCTTCTTCAGGGCAGTATAATACAGTATATACCAAATAAAAGTGATGTAAACAACGTTATTGTTTTTATTTTTTAAATAAAATATTAACATATCTACGTTTATTTGAAGCTGAAAGTTTTTACTTTGATCTCATTTTATTGTTTACAAAAGTAGGCGGGTACCCTTAAGCGCGTTGACTATACTTTTCTTCGACCGGATTCTATACGGGTTGTCCTTTTCTATGGAGTTTTCTATAGAATTTGTCATAAAAAATGAAACCCATGTTGTATCTGGATGAAAAAGAGTATGGCCTAAAACTTACCTTTACGGTGATCAACGATAAAAAAATTCTTCTAAACTGGCGAACAGAAGATAGCCCAACAAAACACGTAAGTTCCGCCGTGGTGAAAGACTAAATTTCAGAATCGAAATATTGCTATACCAGATTTGAATAGTCACGTACTTCCCAACCTTCCCCTTCTCACCTCTTTCGCTTACAAAATTATTTCAGAATCACAAAATATCCCTATTGGGGTTGTCATAGACCTACCGGCTCTGGGCAGTAGGGTCTATTGTGCGGTATATACAAAACAAAAAGTTTTTTAGATGTGTTATGCGACTTTCGTGTATGTATGCTTGTCCTTTGTGATCGTTCGTCACGTGTTGTTGCAGGACGTCGCCTTAAAGTTACGCTTCTTTCACAAAGCGGAAAATAATTTTTCATCATTCTTCGTTGTTTGTCAAAAGTTTTATATTCGAATTAAAACGCTTTTTATACAACTTTCAATCTTATTCTATCTTATCCGGTAAGCTCTCCTACGTGTGTCAAAATATATCCGAACTTTTTAAATCTTCAACTTCCAAGTGGCACTCTGTAGAGTATTCTTTTCACAGAGCTTGCCGACGCAGTTCCTGTGAGAAAAGTTTTAGATAAATCTTCCTATCAAGTGTCCCATTTTTAGGTGAAATCTGCGTACATTACTCGTAAAACACATGCCTATTTAATGTAAAAACTTTTCAAAATTTTGATATATTTTATTTTTTTAAAACATCGCTGGTTGGGTTATTGCAGAAAATACTAACTGCGAGTCAACCGAACTAATGGCCGATCAATACCAAATTAGAGTGTTGTTCGCTTCACATGTGCAGGTCCTTGTTTCGGAGATGTGAAGAGATGAACTGGGACGATAGGGGCACAGTTCTACCAGGGAGGCAGGTCAACACTGATGCTAGGGTAGCGTGTCCACTTCACATGTGCAGATCGTGGTTGTGGTTGGTTACAGGTTTGGTTGGGGATCAGTAGACGATGTGGGGTTGGTGTGAGGGGGGTGCGGAGCTGACGGCCTCCTCGAGGGTGCAGTCCAGCCCAACTAGCCCAGCTGGCAACCCCAGCCCCAGCAACTAACTAACCCCAACCCCAACCCCAACTAACCCCAACCTAACCCCTATAATCGGTTATATTTTTTGAGACATATCATTAGACTCTCGCCTTAAACTTAAACTTTGAGCATTTAAATCGAGAAAATTATTCACATCGATTATTGAAATATCTTAGAATAAAATATTATCAATTAATTAAAATATACATACATATACCTATAAAATAATATATATAAAAAGCCAACAGTTGAATTGATTAAAAAAAATTAGAGTCATTTATCTGCCTTACATCTCATACTTCCATTGACGTTCTCAAACTACTAAATTGTTGAGGTCATATCGCTATTTTAATTATAATATTGTTTTTTGCCCATAATAAACCTATTGTTAGCCATCATTTATGATTTTTTATGCATTGGACTGTTTTACTCGTATATTAATTTTTTTTTACCAATTTAAATAAAAAGAAGAGGAAAAGAATAATATTAGTGTATATTATGTACTAATGACTCAATCTCGAAAGCTCTATCATGGCTAAGAATCAGTATATATTAGAATGAAAATACCATAAAATATATGCTTATGAACAGATATCATCTGAAATCAATCAAAACTCAGGTCTTCGTTTGAAACCAATTTGAGAACCAAATTCATCAAATGCGAATTTTCTTTTTCCTCCTTTTTCACTTTTCTCTCAGTGCCCTCTCCGTCATACTTGATCTTGCCGTACTCATGGGCACTCCACTCACTCTGCTGCTCGCAAGCCTTCTCGAACAACGCCATCACGTTCTCGTCAATGTACTAGCTGTCCAGAGTATCGAACGCACTTTCCCATGTCAGCAACCCCTTCAGGAACCTTTCAAGCACCTTTCTACAAGTCAGCAAATATGAAAGGTGTCCTTTCAAGAATTATTGCTGTTTCTGATTCGCTGCGTACCGGGCCGAAGAGCGATCCATAACCACCTCGGGACGGTACTCAGGGTAGTAAAGAGTTGATTAGAGGTAGACGTGGTTGGGTCTGATAACAAAGCATTTGCTGTAAGGGGCGAATTTCTCATTCAGAAGCATGCAGAAAATGTGGACTAAATCCTATTGATCTTTGGTGAAGGCAGCACCATACACTATCATCGATAGCAGCTCCATATCTGCTGCTTCAGGCTTGAAAAGCATCAGGGAATAAGGCTGAATCGGCTTTGAAGGTTGTTTGAAAGTTGGGGTTATTGGGCAGACGTACTGCGGAACAATATTTCTGTCAAAGCTCCAGCCTAGTTTGTAGGATTTATGTTTTTGGTGCAGCATAAAGAAATTTAGGAGACTTGCCTTCACAGCCACAATTTTCATTTAGATTTTTCCAATCACTTGACTCGGCTTATCATCATCAGATGCAGAATCCTCATCCCCGTTTACGGTGCTATCGACTTCAATGGGGTGTTGCTTATCAAACAGTTCTATGTCCTCGCATAAATCAATTTAATCTTCTATTATATTGATTTACGGAGTTGCCTGTTTGTTGTCTTTGGTAGAAGTGAACTCCATCAGGAGCGGATTTTTGAGTGGGTGGTTCTTATCTACAACTTTATAGATATTAACACAGTTGCTCCCCGATTACCTTAATAATGCGAGTTGTGATGTAATTACTCGGGGATATCCGCTTGAATCTTTGATGGTTTCATTCATCGTCTTGAATCTCACCATGTCTGTCGGATGGGCAGTGAAGGAGCAAAAACACTTTTAGTAAGTAATTTCATGAGTTTCTGTGGAGATCTTTTTCCTCAGAAACGTGACACTTCGATCCGCACAGATCATCAGCCATTCCCCATCATCGCTGAGAGCGGCATCTCTAATATAGCAAGTCGACGTACTGGCTTCATACATTTTAATGACTCGTGCTGTGTTGTCCTCGATAATGTATTTAAAGATGTGAATTGCAGTTTTCTCTGAAATAACAATATATTTGGGACCAAAGCTTAAGCACACGTACCAACTGAACTCTTCGAGTTTCTTCATATCGATAAAATATTATTGAATCATTTCAGTTTTATCAATGCTCTCAGCTTATTCTGAGTTAGAATCAGAACCACTCCTTTGAACATTTTTAGAGGTGAGCTGTATGTTGCACAGTTGGGCCTGATGATTGTCTTTATCCTGGTTTTGGTTGGGAGACATGAAAAATATCCCTGGCGTTATTTAAAACAGTTCCTGACAAGAAATCTTGGCTATGAGAAGGGGTTCATTGTTGTTTAGGGAATAGAGATGGGCTTCTTCTTTAAACTGAGCCAACAACACCTTTCTGACTCCTGGGACTTTGACAATTTTGGCACTTAATATCTCCTAAAACGCATGTGTTATTTTGTACTTAAGTTTGAAAGTGTTCTCCACGAGATTTATTTACACCATCCTAATAGTGTTGGATGATCCCAATACCAACAATCCGTCTGAAGTCTTTTCAGATGTTGTTTTGTTATTAGTAATAGACATGCACTGGATGTATTGGCGATCTGCTAGGACATCTAGGTTATGGACGGAGGACTTGAATTTAGATCGGGTGATTTTGAGAACTTCAAGCTCGTTGTTGAGAAGTAGAGTGCATCGAACTTTCATGTTCGGACTCATACATTGCAAAGTACTTGGAGAAGTAGTTGGAAACAGACATGGTTGTTTTGAAGTTTGAAGGGGGGTGGTGTCAGCTGGTTTGGTGTTTATATGATGGGTAGAGGCAGTTTGCGGCATTTAGTAAACTATTTTTTTAGGCTCTGAGGTTAATTGAAATTATTGAAGAACAATATAATGATATATATATTTATATTTGTGTATGCTTGTATATAAAGTAATTGTCATAATCATTATTTTTTAATGACATGTTTGTAATCCCTTTTATAGGATGTCTATGACATATATCAGTAAAAAAAATATAGTCTCTTCTGCAGCTCTGAAAATATTAGTTATACTCTATAGTTATTTTTTTTTACTTCAATCTATCCGAAATTTATATTTGAGATTCAGATTTCATAGCTAATAGAATCCCATATTTTGTATTGATTAATTGATATCCATCAATTCTTTTTTGTAAAATTAAATATTTGTGTTTGATTTGTATTTATGTTTTGGATTCTCTTTTTTGTGTTGTGTTATTTTTGTTTTTGCCTATTTAATCATAAATGTGTGGCAGAATATTGTACTTTAAAAAAAAAAAAAAAAAAAAATGATGATGATTTCGCATCTACTGAATTTTCCTAGAGATGGCGATCGATATCAAATAACAATTCATAATTTTAGGGGAAATAACAGAAGTTAAGGTTAATTAAATGCGAAAAATGTCATTGGTGGCTTAATATTTATGTATATATTTGATGCCTTGCTCATATTGTTGTTCATTATATACTTTGAGTTATGATCACATATAATATAGTGTATACAGATATTTTATTTTATTAGTATTTTGTCTATATATATTAATTATATAATTATATATCTTTGACTTACAATCTAATGTAATCCCCCATCCAAAAGAGAATGGTCAGGGTCCTCATCAGTCCCAAACCTCTCCACAAAAAATACTCAGTCGACATTTCACCTTCAGATTTCTCATCTTCTTCTTGGTCCTCGAACACTTCAGTTCCGCTAGAAAATGGAAGTTCTCCTACCAGGCCGAAATGTCGGAAATCTACAATTGATATTTTCTAATGTGAAGAATTTAGTAATTTATTGGAGTTAAACGCCAACCGTGAAGAAGTCCGATCTCATAATCCCCAGGAAAAAGACGAATTATTCCGATCCTTGAATGATATCGAGTTCGATCTTGAATCTAGTTTGGCTGACCTCGAATGATATATTATGCCACTATTTTATGTAAAATGTAACAATAAATATTTTTTTAAAATCTATTTCTTACCCTCTATGTTTGCTTTGGTATTTACTAAGTTAATTTATTAAGGACTAGTCGTGTCTAAAAACATTTGAAACTAACGTAGATATAAGTTTATTTGAGTGACTATTCAAAAAATATCCATTATCATTTTTGTGGTTGTTTATGTCTTTATTTACTCAATAATTAATTTAATGGCAAATACCCTATTAAACCTAATCAATAAAATACGATTGGCAAAATCATACTATTCGATATGATTTTGATTCATTTTTGTGGATTTCTTCAATTAAAATGAGATTAGAGAACCATAAACAGAGTAGTCTAAGTATTTATTGTCTATTTCTTCATAATCATACCAGCAAATAAGAAAAAAGTAACAATAATGATAATATTATTATACATTAATATATCTGCATTACAAATTTTATATCGATAAATATGGCATTCAATATTCAGTTAAAATAATTTATTCGATTAATACCAAATTAAAAAAACGCACACACATTTGAATGGTATTTTCTGCTTATCATTTTTCCTCAGTTCGCCCGATCATTTGCAAGATTTGTTGGATCAAATTTTGAAATTCCTCCCTATCGTGTACATAAAGCGTTTATATTATATAGATTGATGATGAAAATATAGATAATAAAACATATATATAGATAGATAATCAGATGTATAATTCGATTTGTTACTTAGATAATCTTTCATCGCCGTTCTCATCAATTTCAAGAAGTATAAGCTCAACTTCCTATTTACTTGGGCTTTAGACACTAATGTCCTTCGCCACCTGGATGAGCACTTGTTCGAGTTCTCCCTTTTCGAGAAATCCACTCCCGTCAATATCCACTGACCTGAATGCTGCTTCCATTATTTTTTTCAGCCGATCCGTATCTTTCATCAGTTTCTTGAAATCGTGCGTCACCATCTATTAATTTTATCTTGAATCCTCTGATTTCTGGTAAGTTTTAATTATAAATTTTTTTGTGTGTGGTGTATTATTATTCTTTATTAAATTAATACATAAATAATATAATGTTTTCAATCTGATCCTATCAATTTTCACAAATTGTGCAAAAAATCATATAAATATTTGATAACTTCCCTTGACAAATAATGATTTCTCACAAATTAATATCGATATTTATCGTATTACCGCTAGCAATATTGTGTGGACTGCGCGGCCCTATTGTGGGAGTCTATACACAAGATTACAACGACACCCATACTTACTTCTCGGCCGCATATGTTAAGTATCTCGAAATGGGAGGGGCACAAGTGGTACCCGTCTTTTACAATACTTCTCAGGCAAAGTTGAAGACAACTCTAGAGCAGATCAATGGACTCCTATTCACAGGGGGAAGCATTGAGATCAATATAGCAAACAAATGGACCCAAAATGCTCAGTTTATATTTAACTACTCAATCCAACAAAAAAAGCTAGGCAACATATTCCCATTATGGGGCACTTGTCAGGGGCATGAACTTCTGGCTTATTTGACTTCCAACTTCGACCCTGATGTTCTCCAACACATTGACGGAGAAGAACCGATCGTCAACACACTCACCTTCCTTGACAGAACAAGTGTTATCTTCAGAAACTGGAAATAACCTCATTTTATTATCTCAAGATATGGGAACGGAATCATGTATTTCAATCATCATCTTGCTGTCTACTCCAAGTATTTCGAATAAAGCACACTATTGAATAGTTTTTGGAAAGCAGTGACCACAACAACATCTTCACGAAACCAATCGTTCATCTCGGCAATGGAGGCTAAATAATACCCATTTTATACTGTGCAATTTCACCCAGAGAATAACCCTTTCGAGTGGAGGATGGATGCGAATCGAAGCGGATTAGCGATTGAAGCCGTGCAATTGATGAGCAACAATTTTGTAGAGATGGCGAGAGCTAATCCCAACAAATATGGGTCTGAAACTTAAGAGTATAAGAGTTTAATTTATAATTACCAAACAGTTATTGCTGGTAAATCAAGTGATTAAAGCTAGCACTACATATTCAATGAATCCGGACTGTGATTTGTTTTTTATATATTTGGATAATTCGCAATAAAATACAATATTAATTTTAATCCGAAGATATTTTTAAACTATACATACATATATATAAATAGTAGAAACTATGCTATGAAAATAATTCGTATATTATTTAATAGTACTTTTTTTACAAATAAACTACCCAATTATACGATATTTTATCGGAGAAGAATTTATGATCCCCAATACACTAACCTTGCGAACTCAAAATTCCTAACAAACTAATAATACTGCTGATGGCTAGCGTCCAGATATTGTTTTCGGCTCTGACCAGGTGTTGCTCTTTGTCGAAGGCGAGTCCGGCACATTTGCCCACCTATGGATCTATTGCTATGCTGGCGACAACCAGTACGCCTATTCAATCAAAACTACCAGCAAGAAATACTATAAAGTCAAAGATCCTTCCGGCTTGCTAAAAAGAGGAGAGAACGTCATCTACTTCAAACTGATAGATTAAAAATCAGAAGATAGACTCCAAGATAGGTTTCGTGTGGAGATCACCAAGCTCAATAATCCTAATTTCAGAATCATCCGGCTCTTCAAGTTGGCCATGTACTAACCTCTAAAAATTATTCATAACAAATAATTACTAATGTTTTTTTTTTAAATCTTGTCGTTACTTTATATGTTTTATTTGTTTCTACTGACCTTAAGATTCTTTATTCCTTTCTGTATATTTTTCCATATTATTGTTAGTAAACGAGAAAAACAAGAAGTAATGCGAAAAAATACTCTTGATGGGTTGACTGGAGAAACCTTAAATTTTTCGACTCCTTCGAAATTTAGTGGGAGCAAGACGACTACTAATAATAATAACTTAGTAGGGTATTCAAGACTTCCTAATTTCTCAAAATCTAAACAAGCCTATACTCTGCTATCGCCGAATGAATTTGGTTACGTCGAGAAAACTACAAAATTAATCATGGAAAGAGCAGCAGTAATCAATATCAATGTTATATTTATTAATTTTTTAAAAATATTTTTTTTTTGTTTATTTTATTAGTTTCTCACTAAAAGAGCACAGACTATAAGAGAACGCAAAATGAAGCATTTAAAATCAAGGCGTTGAATAAACGCATGCAAGAGAAGAAATAAGAAGTTTCTGTCTTATAGGCTAAATATTCGTCAATATTGGTTTTCACAAGTAACCGATAAATCATAAATTTAATGAAATATATTTGTTCAATGATTTTGTTAGGGTGGAAGAAAATAGGAAGGATGATCGTGGCTATTTTAATTGGTATTGTATTAGGGATAGTACTGAAAAGATTTTACTGCTGAAACAACTCCAAACAAAACAACAAAAGGGCATTCAATATTTATTTTGACCAGGATTGTCTCCAATGAAAGAGGGCCTTTTGTTTTTAAATGAATTCTATATTTTATTTTAATCTTTCAAAATAAAAATATGTTGAAAATATGGTTTGAAGCAAATCTACATCAGCTATATTAAAGATTGGCTAGTTATCTCATAGTGTTTTTATCGTTTTTCAAGATTGTCTTCCAATGCTATATATTATTATTATTAGATTCATACTAGATTACAGATATATGATTATTTAATTATTTCATTTGTTTATAAAAAGTGTGACACCCTTCCGGAATAGGAGGATAGCCACACAACCAGCAAAACTGATTAAAACTTGGATATATTTAAAATTCCATTTTGAAGTTGGAAGTACTTCTTTTAATCAGCAGGGCTGTTTGCTTTAAATAGTACCGATGACCATCATAAATTATGGGTTTGATGTTTAATTAAAGGATTTAACTTGAGAACTATCAACTATTTTTATTAACCTATGAACATTATGTATATTTATTTGTTGTTTAAGGCTATCTTATTTATAGATTGACAAACAAATCTGAAGGAAAGAAGAAACGATTTCCTAATTGAAATATTGCATAAAAAACTAAGAATCAGTTTTACTCCTATTTATGATTGATATTTATGATTTTAAGAAAGCTGATATTTTTTAGCATAAACATATGCATTTGTACATATTTCTGTGTGGATATGAACATCGAATCGATTGGGGTTAACTCAAATAAAGAACGACTTGCATTTTCCATAGGGATATGCTTACTCAAGCTATCCAGCAGGTATATTTAAAGTATGATCTATGTTATGCATTTATTCGAATATATATATTTTACTTTTTCTTTTAACTTAAATTTTACTTACATTGACTGAACTAATCATTAAGATATGATATATATGTTGTATATCTTATAATATAATTCGGTTATAATTGTCTTTGTGTTTACAAATAAATCGAGATCAGAATTAATTAATAATAAGCATTCTCGTGCCCACTTTATTGTTCTTGTTGTTTGAAAGATACTGTAGAATATTTGAGTTACTCTGGTTCGTATTTCTGGTATTGTCTCTTCCTGTATGATTATGTCGGGCCAACAAAACACTCTCCTCTTTCTGGTCCTCTTCAGTTTTTAAATGGATCTTGCTTATGTTTGTATCTTTCACGCTACTATTGTCTATTTTCGAGGTTATTCTATGATTACGATATATTTTTGGTTTCGTCTCAGATATCGAATCAATTACCGTTGACTTGTTAGTTTTATGATTGTTACCAGCCCCGACCCTCTTGGCTGAAGGGGGATGAAGTTTTTTCTTTGAATTCATTAGCTCACTACCTGTACACAGGCTCCCGATCTGTTGGTAGTGGTTTCGCTCAATCGATTGGGCCATAATTCGCCTTTCATCAGCTTCGATGAACTTGTAATTAACCTCAGATAACTTATTGTAATTAAACCCAGCTCTGATTTTATTATTACTCTTAGGAGTCATGATAGTTTTTGTGACCTTGTTATTCAAGATCCCGGTGAGGGCAATATAATGGCTGCCGCTAGTCCAGTTCACCTTTGGAGTTGCCAACTTCGGGACGAAACGGTACAGGGGTTTGACTTCTGTGCTGTTTGTTGTTAAGGGATTTTGGCTCTCCATTACGAGCTACATGACCGCTGCCGCTTTGCTGCGAGAGGGACCCTGTCTCGAGTATCTGCCGTCGAAGTCTCCTGACAATCTTTATTGTATATTTGGCTCACTGAGAGTTGAGTCATGCTTGATTTCGGATTGCTCAATAATTTCTTATTCTAGAATCACATCCTTTGATTTTTGATGGTCCACAAAGTTGAACTTCCCTTTCAACTAAAGAGGCATTATAATGTTCTAATGATGGTGTATTGATTCTGTTTTGATTCGCTTGGTCTTGACAGTTTTGGTGAGGTTGTTAATTCCTTTCATGAGAACACCGGTTTTCTTCTTATTTTTTACTTCACTGGGATAAATATTCGATTTGATACTAATCGCCCTATTTTTTAAGGGGTTTGTACACGATTTGGTGTTTGTATTATTTTAAGTCTATCTATGGCTATTATTGCTTGGGTGGAGGAGAAATTCCATATTCTGCAGATGAGCGGCGGCTCGAGGTGTCCGGCCGTTATTGTGAGAATAATCGTCGTTATCGTCGCCACTTTCATCGCCATTCTCGGAATCTTCTCCAATTTCTTTTTTACTGTTGGCTGTTTCGCAGATATGGGCGAGGATGCCCTTGGTCGTTTCATCAACAATATAATCTCCTTTATTTTTATTGGTGATGTAATGAAGGAATTTGTTCGCAGACAGTGCAATATCCCTACCCATTTTTATATAGTCGGATTCCTTAAGCTGATTGTTATTATCGTAGAGCCCGAAAGATGCCTCAATGGTGTAAGTAAAGGGTATTTTGTGTTTGTGGAAAGCCACAGACCTGGCTGTTCCGCTTTTTCCTTTCGGAATGGAGTAGCTGCACTCGTCAGATTTAAATATCGGATTAATAGTTGAAATCAATGCAGGGAACAGTCTGGCTTATATTATTTTTTATAATAGTGAGTAAATAAATTTATCAGCAAATATTGTTTTAAAAATTGTAAAATATATAATATTTGCTTATTGTCAATGATACCTTATTGAAAAGAAGGAGTTAAGTTAAACTGGGTAACCTCGGGCTCGTCAGGTGGCCCATAACAGAATATATTTTGTCGAGCAGAGTGGCCGTGAAAGTCGAGAAAGAGTTTTAGCTTGTCTTTATATTTGTTCTTCATTGTTCTCATCAGGGAATAGAGTGCAGAAACTTCTGGGGCTAGTTTATCTCTACTGAACGCCACAACCTCTTCGAAATTGTGCAATCGGTTAATATCATATCCAGCAACACTCGTCCTATTGTTTCCAAGATAAACTCCATCGACATTCATCATTGGCACAATGATCCAGCAAATATTGCAATTGCCGCTGTTGGTAATGTTTTGAGCAGTATGCAACTATTTGAGGAATCCTTCCATCATTAGACTTCCGACTGATTATCCGGGATGCTGGCGAGCGATTGCTAATCCATAACATTCGACTGGGTTATTGGGAGAGTTTCCTTGGCTGTTCATGTAGAGCTCATATTTCTTTATCTTGGTGCCAAGAACAGATGTACAAAGAGTACTTTCATTGTCCATAAGGCAGGTGATATTTTTTAATCTGGGGAGTCCATAAGGCGGACTAGTGCTGAACTGAACGATCTCGTTTGGATAGCGGAAGGTATAGCTAAATATCAGATTAAAATAGCCTTCGTTGTCTTATCGGAAAACCGATTTTTAGGAAAGTTGTGTCCACTCTGAGTTTTTCTGGTCTATGGGTTCCAGGATCATGTAGTACGGAGACATCCCCTGCGATAAATGGATAAAATAAACATTAGTAATAATGGCTATATAAAGCAAGATATTGTGTTGAGTACCTGATAATAGATAACGTGTTTTTTGAGAAAGTTTTTGATTCTGAACTTAACTGTTCTGGTTTCTCTTCCTTTTCTTAAATCTAAATTCTGGACTCGAAAATTAAACCATTGGAAATGCCCGTAGGTGTTGGTGTCAGGCCGCATGTACAGCTAGAAGTCGTTGCGTTGCAACATTACAACAATATCCATATTGCTACCTTCGTAGCTCGCATCGAAATCCAGCCCACATACTTTAGCAATATCAACATTGTTGATACAAACTTCCTGTTTGCCGTCATCGCAATTTAATTGGTTGCCAGAAGACACCCCGTTATAATGATTGTTAAGTCCCGCGACGAGATCTCTGCGGACATTGTTAAAAATAACTCCTGATTCCCGCTTTCGATATATTTCGAGCATCCATTCTTCGCGCATGGCCTGGTTGATAAGGGGGTTGCGTCTGAGAGTGTTTGCAAATTTCGAGATTCTTCGAGGTGATCGGGAAGAGGGTTGTGGAAATTGTTAATGATAATAGTTGTCTTTGTGATTTGGCTGATGTTTGTTCCCATCATTATTGTTATTGTGGGATACTTGGATGGAGATGTCTTCGATTAGTTCTCCGTTCTTGATTGAAGTCGTGGTAGATTATACCTTCTGGTCTAAAGTTTCGAGTTGTGTGTCATGACAATAAAAGCCTTCTTAGAACTCGTCCATAATTGCTTCTTTGGATCACAAATGTGTTTTTAGATATGAAATCAAATAATTAAATTTATTATATTTATGAACTATCGGTGATAGGATTATTATACCTAGTTCTATGTAATTTAATGTATGTGAAGCTTCATATATTTTTTTATTGAAAAAAGCTACTTGTTGTTATTCATAAAATGCTGACTGCGTAGATATATATAAAAATATTAATTCTATAATAACAAAATAGAAATCCCTGGTAAACATATTAATATACACTTCAGTCATGTTTTTGGAGTTATTTTGAGGAGTCCTTTATTTACCAGCACGCTAATAGCATTTGCATTGTTTGCTGAGTTTTGGTAGGGAGCTGATTTTTTAAGCATGCCGTTATTCTTATTTTGCTCAAGCAGATCTGCCTTGGCCATAGATAAGACACTCATCCCCTTTGAACTCCCTCTTTTCTCCGAGTAGTTCTCCGAATTGCCTTTGGTGTTACGGTCTTTAACAGTCTTGGCGGTCGCTATTGGTGGAAATTTAGTCTTGCTATTAGTAGTTGAAGTTTATTTAGTATTGTTCGCGAGTATTTTCTTGAGTGGTTGGCACTTGGCGAGGTCCGGTTGCTGTTGTGACTAGTCCGATTGATAGTTTTGTTATTGTTATTTTTAATCGTCATCGCTCGATGTTTCGGAGATATCATCATCCGACCCTTCCATCGAAGACCAATCACCATCCTCGCTTCCACTGCCAGCATCACGCGTGGTTTCTTCTTGGAGGTCGTCAGTATCAAATATTTTCACTAAAGAAATAGATAACCCAAAATAATATATTTTTAATTAGATAGATGACTTATAGAAAAATAAAAGGAATTTACTCTATTATTTGTGAAGGCCAAGGAAATCCGAGACTTTAGCAATGAGTGGGTCCAGTGGATTGTTGATGAGGATCTTTCTGGCCAGTTCCAATGCAGCATCGTATTGGTTAATCTGCATCTTCATCAGCAAGTCAAGCTTCAACTGTTCAATATTCTAGCTTTCCATTTTTTCTATTTTTTGATAAAATCTGTATATTTCTATATTTCTATATTTCTATATTTCTATATTTCTATATATTGATGTATTTCGAATTATGTTTTTTTTTTATTGTCTAATTATAAAAGTTATTAAAAAAATATATATAATATTCACTCATATGATTGTTTTTGTATTTTTTTGGAAATGAAAAAAATGAAATAAATTATCAAAATCGTTAGATGAAATAAATTGTCTCAAAGAATATACATTTTTATAAAATTCACAATATGAATATGGAAATTCAACAATTTTACTCTTAAAAAAATATTTTTATTATTGAAACTACGAAATAATCGAATACACCTCTTTACTTGAGGAATAAAAAAACAATCATCTCATATTGAATCGAACATCGTGTTTCCAACCATTCAACCTCCTGTCTTTGATGTAAGACTGGATCTCACCTTTTAAGCCTTTGAAGGCCGCCTTGGAACTTGAAACAAAGTGGCCTTGGCAGGTCGCTGTTTTGATGGGTTAGGGTAACTCTTTCACGCTATACTCTCGCTGAAGCGCAGCCATCGTCCGCGCCATCTTCTTCGAAGGCACGAATTGCTCTCTCTTGTTAAAATTCATTTGCAATTATCTATAAAAAGGAAAAAATGAAATTATTATTAATATTAATAGTTACAATTATATGTCAATTAAATGTATTTATTTTACCGAAATTTATCTCTGGTCGCATCGAGTTATTTGATGGATATGTTATGAACTTTCTTGATTCCGAATTCTTTGGTGTAACTTGTACCCAGATCTGACGGATACTGGGTGGTTGGAAGTGTTTGCTGGTCTTTTGGCTGCTAATATTTCAGTACCCCTGAATAGCTGAGAAAGTTTTCACTATAAGTTGAGCCTGGCATGGCTTGCCTCTTGTGTATATATTTGGGGCGCTAGATTCTGAATATATCGTACGCTGATCGACAGGGGGCGGCGTAATTTTCCTACATATTAACAGAGAAACAAAATATAGCCATAAAAATGGGTGAATATAAATTAATGAGGGAAAAAACTAAATACCTTTTGAATTGTGTTTTTGATGATTTAGGTGTGTTTTTTGGGAATCGTCTGGTCATTACTATTACTATTTTGGCTAAGATTTCTCAACTGATTTTATTTGTAGGTTCTGTCGAACAATTTGAGTGTCGCTCTGAAAGGCTTATTTTGAGAGCGATCCCCTAACCTACCATATTCAGTTGTTCTGCACGCGAATAGATGGTAGAACTATTTCAAGATTTACGATTCCGCATATTTTTAAGAGATTAATTTCTCAATGAAACCAAGTTTCTTCTAAATTTAAGGACTACGTTCAGTCTTTCCCAACGAAATCACCGAGCATAACCTCTTCAACTCCGCTTTCAGCTCTTCAGACTGTCTAGCTTCTTCTTACCCCAGTCTTGTTTTGTCGAGTAGCAGGGATATCCTCGCTCGGATCGTTGATTCTAACTTATCAGACAAGGATTCCCAGGTAGGATCCTTCCGATGAGTGCTATTAACATTGATGTTTTATTGCGAAGGACCTTGATAAAATCTTGGCTGGAAATCTCGTTTCGCGAGACTGGAACTTTTAGTGGAGCTCGAGGATCTCACAGAATGGTTGCTTGCACATGAGCGACGAGTACGATTGTCCAGCAGTAATGATTCTGCGAGCATATTAGATTCTTGGATATTAGCTTTGGTAGCAGTAGGAACGAGTGGTGATACATCGTTGGCGATGTTTGGGACATCTGGACATTCTTTGGAGTTTTGCAGGTCGTTTGGTGGATGTGGGGGCGGCGGTAGGAGAATGGAAGAGTTTTGGGGTTGGGACTTTGCTGGTAGAGGAAGCAGAACTTAGAGGCATCCCGCCTTGTTTCGGAGTTTGCGGAGAATCCTGGTCTCGAATTTGTGTCCAAGAGAAGGAGAAGAATTTAAGCGTTGATTTGGAAGGCCGAGAGTTTTGCTGAGATGGAATTTCGACATCGAAACAAAATAAAATATAATTATTATTAATAATATCTAGATTAATCTATTTTTTATGAAAAGGATTTCTTTTTTCGTGATTGATTGCTATTTTGTATTTATAATAGAGTAGTTATTATTTAGCTACTAATTAGAAAGAAGGAAATCCAAGACGAAAATTAATTAATGTGGCAGATTTTTAGAAGGTGAATTTTATTTATATTATATAATAACAATATCTACATTGTATATTTATGTAAATAACTCATAATTATATTTACTTAATTAATTAATTAATGAATTAATTAATTAATTAATTAATGAATTAAATTGAGTTAAAATAAATATTTGAAATCCTATATTTAGTGCAGTCAATATAATATTGTTTGCTCAAGAAATAATATTATAATTACCATCGAAATGTTTGTTCGACAATCATAGATATAGTTTTTTCTCTAACTCCATATCAGTGGAGACATATGCATGCAAAGATAACACTCTAATTGAAAGCTTCCTGAAATATATACAAGCAGCCTGTATTATGGTTCAATCTTGATTATAAATAATAATAATACAAATTCGCCTTAACTATGAATCTATGCTATCAGCTGAGGGGATCAACCACAGTAAAATAGGACTCTACTAGACACAATACCTTTTTATACACCTTCAAATTCTTATGTTTCTGTAGATCCTCTAGAGTTTCTAGACCTCCACTTGCATGCAGCATATTTATTATCAGATTCGGTTCTCCATGCACTTTCACACTCTCTCCCATCGTCAGCATCGAATGTATTGCCTATAGCGCCGCCAAGACAGCCTTATCGTCACTACTGGAGAGTAGCTTAACTATATGCATTACTAAATTGTACTCTTTGACCATTTCCATCATCTCTTCGGCCTGGCAGATAGTAATAGAGTTCGAAAAGACCCAAGCGATCTCCCTCTGACATTCGGCAGGATCACTATCGAGTAATTGAACTAATTTCGTGACGAGCGAACGGCGGCAGACTACGGACATGACCTGGCTTCGAACGCCCGCAGTGATATTGGAAAGCACCCAACAGGCCTCTCTTCTGATTAAAGTTTTTGGGTTGTTGAGAATGTTTTCTATGTATGCGAGAATACCATGTTTCAGGACCTATTCTGTATGAACTTCATCCCCGTATGCCACATTTCCAAGGATTCGTAGAGTTGGCACGAGGATGTTTTGACCTTCGGCAGCAAGATAACTCACGATTGTCTCGACTACACCGGTCTTTACGACACGAGATATTCTCGTCTTGCTCCCTTCGCTAAGGAAGGTCAGGGCCCAGAGGATATCCGAAATGATTTCAATTTCGTCGATTAATCTGTTTTTTAGAATATAAGCAAAGGATCCAACCGCCTATTTAATTGTTTAATACGCTGGCTTGGGGCTGCCTCTACAGAGGTTAGCAAGAGCCCATCCAGCTTGGGTGATTAAGTTTTTGCTTTTGGTGTTCTCGATGATATTAGTTATTTTGCTTATTCCTCCTAACTTGATAACACTGTCACGGTGGAATGGTGAATCTCCTGCAATGTTTCCGATTGCCCAAACAGCCTGCTCGACGATCCCAAGTTCGGCCTCATCCAGTAGGGAGACAAAGAGTTGGATGCCGCCTTTGTCAACGATCGATTGGGTCTGGGAAGGACTCCCTGCAGCAATGTTGGTGAGAGCCCAGCAAGCCTCGATTCTGAGGTGTGGATATTGAGTCTGCTTAGTGTATTCAATCAACTTTGGGACGAGGTTGGCGTCGACTATTTTCTGGATAGGCGGGTCTTCAACATCGGACATGATTTTTCTGATTCCGATGATGCCGTAATAGACTTGGACTGGGTCTCTGCTTTTGGTGCACTCTGCTAGATGGGGGAGATCTTTGAGATTATACTATTTGGTTTTAAATCTAAAATCATTAGAATGGATTAAAGTTATAAATATGTCCTGGCTTGAGATTACTATTCAATTTGACTTTGCAAGGGGATGTCGGAATTTTCAAAGATAGCACTTTGTTTCTGAGGGTTCGTAACGATGTTTCTTCGTTTCGAGAGGATGTCTTCGCGATTCTATCTCCTGATCTGGATGCTAATCTCCTCTCTTTTCTTGGTGATATCGCTCGTCTCTGATTCTGTGGTTTGGTTTTCAGTGTTGATGAACATAATGTTGGAATGGGTAAAGTCAATTATTATTATTATTATTATTATTTGTTAGTTTAAATCCACATATACTTATATAATATAATTAATGTATTCCTCTATTTAATATACTATAAATAATTTTAAATTCTATTTTTTTATAGGTATTCATCTTGAATTTCGGAGATTCGTTCAGTCCTAATCTGTAGAACGTTCCATTAAAAACATATTTATCTTATTCATTTTTTATTAAATATTTATCATATAAGATAATCCATGAGAAATATGATTATAATAATACTTGAAGATAATTAATGCTGTTATTGGTCGAGTCTTTCAGTTGCTTGACTGATTGACAACCAATTTAATCAAATACTCCGTAAATGTCTTAATGTTCGCATCATCGGTCAACAGATTCTAATTTTACTATCCTGTCTTTTTCGGGTTCACTCTCGATTTTAGGTAACGTTCTTTACTATGCCCTGTATGAATCTTATAAAAGTTTGGAGTCGGGAATCTCGTGTTCTTGATGAACTAGATGTCCTGAGTCGGGCTGTTCAGCAATTCCCCGATGTGTTCGTATCCCTCCTGTGTCTGATAGCCAGCGTCTTCCCAGCTTTTGACGTGGTCGCCATACCATAAAGCTAGCACGAAGTAGGAGTCGAGGAGGAGAATCACGTCTGGCTGCATGGATTATTAATCCAGCATCACGGGTTCAGGGCCGGGGTTTTAGAGACTGTATTTGAGAAGGGCCGGCTGGACCATCGCGATGCAGTTTTGTGTCGTTTAACGATTCAAATTATGTCGATTATAATAACACTGATAATAAAAAATAAAAGAAATATACACATGTATGTTTTGTTGTTGTCAAATTTTACTTCATCAGGACTCGTTCCAAATGTTGATATAAACTGACACCTTCTTAAGTAATACATAAACTGAGGAAAACTCTTCATCTGTGGAGGTAAGTAGAAAGATTGAATGTCTCCTTTAGTGTAACTCGCAAAATACGAAGTAAACTTAAACAGCAACTTATCAAGCCATTGTGAGATATTTCTCTGTTCCTCGACCAACGATTTATAAACTGCGTATCTCGCTAGCGCTACGGCAGCTGCTTCCTGGTCGAACCCGGCCGCCAGACTCTGCTGGTCATGGGCAAACTGTCTGCAGATCGTGGTGACTCTGAAAACTTTCTGGTTCTGGTAGCGGAACATAGTTTTGAACTGAAGAAAATAGCACTTAGCTGGGTTTTTTTACTTGGATGCGGTTTCGTAGAGGAGGGTGAGAGTTTTGAGGGAGTCAAGGCTGCCCAGATGCCATACATTTGTCCCGCCCTGACCGATTTCAGTCTATGAAACGTAGGATGTCTTTTTTTTAAGGGAATGGGACTGGCCGAGCATCCCAGAAAACATGATCTCCTTCGAGGCGATGGCTGTTATATGAGCTTCGTCAGCAATTTGGAAAGGGTACTCTTAATTTTAAATGAATAGCTATAATTATAAAAATCATGAAAAGAGATATCGAGTGAGGTGTATTGATTGATGGTTTGGTAAATAAATATTACTTTTTTAAAAGAGTCTTTAAAGATAGATTCTTTGAACTCTTCATGCATGATGAGGAATCCTCCGCTGTCCTACAAAATCGACCTCATCTAAATCAATCCGAACTGGTCGAGGGTAAACGCGAACATGTCCAGGATTATCCTCTTCACTACGAGCCGTTTCGCTAGGGATTCGTAGTACTTTATTGCTTTCTTATAGAACTCGATGTTCTCTCCTTTGTAGATGTCTTATTGTGTACGTAAAGTAGATTGAAAACCCTTTTCTATCACTTTTCCCAGACCTAAGGTACAAGGCCCTCCTATTATAGTAACAATTCTGGGGATAACAGGGGAGCATTCGGCGATAGTCAGGGCGATGTTTAAGGCTGCGCCTGTCGCTCTCAAGGGTCTTTCATTGACTACAATAAAAGGGCATGGCCTGATGTCTAATACTCTTCGGACAATCTTGTCTCTGTTCGGCCCGAGAGGAACGATAAACTTCTTCACCACTTCGTTGGATAGCCCCCTAGGATCATTCTTGACCTGCAGACCCAATATATCCATAATCTGGGAATTGTTGTACTATTTGGTCCCGCTCACACAATACACTGTGTTTATAGTAGCTGTCAGCTCATAAACATGTGCGAACTTGTTAAAAGTAATGAGTCCTACACTCACCCCATCGGACAACCTGCTGAGGACAGCTGCGAGTTCTTCTCTTACTGATTTTAACTCTTCTTCAGCCAAACATAAGTCGACGATGAAGAGATAAGCAGGCGGGACGGGTTTGTCAGGTTATCTGTATTAATATGTTGAGTACTCTTTGGTCATCTCGAAGGGGAGTGCTTGTGGGGATATTTGATTGGCATATGCAGGCGGTAATTTGGAGGTTGCGCCGCAAAAGATGCATGTGTAGGTCTTTTGGTTGAAATCGATGGGGGTGAACTTGTTCAGCACTCCTTAACATTTGCACGTCATTGGACTGTATGGGATCGCAGAGATTGGAGAGACTGAGAAGGGGGTGTAATGGATAGCCGCAGGAATAGCGACTCTAACGGCATCGAGCCTGGTGGCTGGAAGGTTATTCCAAACGAGGCGAACAAAATCTTTTTCCTACTGTTCGTAAAAATCCATTATATTTTTCCTCTATTATATTTTATGATTATTATTATTTTTTAAAATCAATAAAGCAATAATAATTATTTATTAATATTAACTAAGAAATATTTTAAAAATATCATCAATATTGCTATCAAGATAACAAAAAAATGAAAATATATTTGTTTTAGTTGTTTATTCTGACGTAATAATAAATAATGTTGTATTTTTTATACCTAATTACTTATTTATTTGTTTTAAGCAGTTCAAAAAAAATATATTTCTAGAAAGTTCCTTCTCTAAAAACAAAAATATATCTAAACATAAGTAATGGTTATTATCTTATATGCATTGTTCATAATACGAATACAAACAACGACATATATTTCTGCTAATAAACCTCAGAGTGAATGGTTGATATTAATTAATTAATTTATTATTATTATTAATCATACACGATGTAAAAAAAACATAGTTCTTTGCCCGGGTGCCATAACTCAAATGTAGTTAGCCGAAATTCGCTTTCTAAGTTTATTTAGAAAAAAATCGAGTACCGTATTCTATTAGATATTTTGTTCGGGTTTCTCCCCAGAGGGGCGATCATTGTTATTAATTATATCTCACAATATACTTTGAGACTTTCCAAATAAATACCTTTTTTCGCTTTGCCAACCATAAAATTTCAATATTGAACTTATATTACCCATATATCTTTTTTAAAAAATAGTATCATCCCAAGCTGCTCCCTCAAGACCCAATGCAATAAATTACTTAAATCACAATTCATAACTAAAGCGTTTTTTAAGTATATTGTGGGTTGTCGACCTTCGAACAAGGGGATAATCCGCAATATACGGCGAAATCCAAACGGGCTCTTATGCGGGATCAGAAGAACTGACAAACAATATTTTTTCTTAATGGTTTATTAATTAAAATAATGTTTGGATATGAAACAACTACTAAATTAGTTCGAGGAGGACATTAGAGCTTCGACTCAAATAATATTTCTCCAAGATGAGAAGGGTATGAGGAAGGGGGAGCTGAGCCTTAACAAATGGAGATGGGAGATTGAGTGGGTCTTGGAATCCAATGACGACCAATCCTTAGGTGATGCTATGCGTCGGGTTAGATGCAGAAAAATCAGAATTTTCTGAAGTTTTGAGAGCCATAAAAATAACTTGAAATGGAGCAGAATAACATTTTATAAATAAAAAAAAAAAAAAAAAAAAAAACATACTAATGATCAATCATATGATCACAACAAATTTATCCAATTTTTTCCGCCTTATTATTATCGTATTATTTTATATTATATATCAACATGCTAGTTTGTTGAGATCTGTTGTCTTATGAAGAAATCAGAGTCATCTATTTATGCTTTTATTCTTTAAAAATCATTTACTTAATGGGTTTTGACATATTCTATTTTTATAAGTCATTATTAAATATTTCGAATGATTCCATTTACTTTGTTTAAAAATAGATTTTTTAGAATGAAATTCTAAGAATAATTAACATTACCAAAGTTCCAAGTTGATTTCAAGTATATCACGCCTTTTCGTCAAGTCCTTAAGACTCGATCCACCTACCTAGAGATGTTTAAACATAGACATTTTTCAAAATAATTAACCCACAGGCAAATAAATGAATTTATTTATCTAATATATTTTAAAATTTTATACAGAACTTTAAAATATTCTAATAATATTATAAAAAAAATGTTATTTGTTTCCCAAAACATAAAATTAAAACACATTTTTTTAAAAGTTGATAAATATTCTTTAATACAGTTATTGTTATACGTGTTAAACACATAAGACTCAGCAAAGCGACAAAATTAAAATAGAGCAGTGACAAACTTATGCTCATTCATATCTTCATTTTCTGCTTCTTAGCCAATCTAACCCATCAATGCGAGCCAATCGCCACAGTTCCTCTCACTGCCACCGACCAGGACCTCATCCATATCCTATCTATTTCCAAGCCTCCCCTCGATGTTCTGTAAGAATGCGTGAAGCTCTTGTTCGAGAGAGGATACTTCTAAACGTGCAGACACCTCACTTAATAATATCCTTCTCTTGGCCAGCTCCTCAATAGTCCGATCTCGAGCAAGCAAACCAGACTCAATAACTTTGTCGATGTTCTAGAAATGCCAATTTCAAGTATCGAACCCTTCATCAAATGGGCACAGAATATATCACACATCTTCGTCAGCTTCAAGCTGAGTCACAGACTTGACAGTCCACCTTGCGTGAACATCAAACAGGAGAATAAGAGCGTTTATAATATTCCTATTGTCAATGGCACTGTGGATTATCACTCACTACATTAACTCCTCAATCCCCAAAACGACGAGACATCTAATTCAACTCAGGTGCCGCTGCAGTCTTTCAAGTACGAGAGCGTATGCATTGTGAGCCACCAAAAGATTTACTTCACTGCCTAATTCAAATTCTGGAAGCAGATCTCCTCCCTCGAAGTCAAACGCGAAGGTCTCGGAAGCTATACTTTGATCGGGGAAAAGAACAACCACGAGATTTGGCGATGGTTGGAAAGGAGCCAGAGGCGATGGGCTGTCTGGGACGAGATCAGGAACAAGTACGATAAAGACATGTCCAGATTCTTCTAGCTCGTCGAAGAAGATGAGGAAAAAGAAATTAAGAAAAAAAGAAAACCCAAAAAGATAAAGAAAATCACAGTGGCATAAACGAATGATGTTTAACCTGAACAGATTGCAAATAATACTGATTTATGAATAGGGATTTTTCTTTTTCTTTGTGTTTGTATATTTGTTTTTAATTATATGAATTACAAAAATTATCGATAAATATTTTATGATATTGTACATGATTTATTAAGTACTATATGAAATATGTTGATTTCGAGCAAGATGTTTGGAGAGAAAGGTATAAATAACTCTATAAAAATGGATATAACTACTAAGGCTAAAAAATCTTATTGGTTTGATCATTTAATATCATTGAGCTGTTGTTTATTGCTCACAGTGTTTTGTGAAATTGCTTTCAACTTCTTCACCCATTCTAATATTTGAGGATATGTTTCCTGGAGTTGCTTTTGAACATGATCCTCAATATCTATATTACTTTCTGACTTTAGAGTCCAGTTGTAACATTCAGAGTTCTCATTTATATTAGCCACAGCTGAATGTTTCAGACTATCCCCCTTCTCTTCAATCATCTGCTTTATATTCGATTGGTTTTATGGCGGAGGAATCAAGCCCAGTTCGCCGAGGTTCTTATGCAATTGGACATTATTGAACTTCATCAAATCGATGTATTCCTGCGGTATCTCCAGAGTCTGCTCAACAAGGAGTTTGACAAGTAGAACATCCAACATTTATTGGCTTATTTTCTTTAGAACTGTTTTACAATTCTAAACTTAACGTATATAAAAGTAAAGATATATTAAATATTTTAAGTATTGCAGAGATATCAAGTTTTAATTAAATAGAGTTACCGTGGTTACTGCCAAATAGATTAAAAATATGGCTGTTTCCCAGTTTGACTTAACAATCTGGTTAAACGCTTTGAGTAGATAATGTTGGCACTTGCTTTCCCTTCGATACTATTAAAATTTCTCCATCAACTTCTCGAACTCAATTTTGCTCATTGTTAGTTTATCTGGAGCCGAACTCTTGTTAAGGTTATGTCTGAACGACTCTAACAATTGGTTCTTCAACTGCTCGGTCTATTGATTATGATTCGTCAATAAGGTGATCGCGATCCCTTTCCCCAAACAATGCTTCAATGTGACATCGAGAACATGCAGCTTCAAAACCTGTGTAGTTTAGGAACTGCTCCACCTTAAGAAGAGTGAGAGGTTTTGCAACATTGGATATTTATTGTTTCGTCTCGACTTATACCTCTCCACGGTATCCTCGATCATTTTCAACCTTTACTCGTATTATAATGTAATCAATGCCACGTCATCGTGCATCTTCTTGATTGTGTACTACTTTTATCTCATAATATTATTTCTGAGAATCCTCATTCTGCTCTCCTTGGACACCATCCCCCAATAACCAGTATTTGCAGGTCCCTAGCCATCAGATGCAGTCTAGTTGAGGAATAGTTTATGATTTGGTTCCTATTATTTTTTGTCGTCTCCTTTATAGTAAATAAGAGCATATACCACTGCGTCCCCTTGCTCGATTTCCTTCATCATGCTCTCTTTTTCAACGATACTGCAGGAGCTATCAAGCCTCCACCATTTTTCACCGATTAATCCATAGCCCCAATAATGTCCACTATCCGCCCTGCCCCGATGCACCACGATGTATCTCAGTGTATACTTCTCTTCCCTCTTGTCGAGCTTGCAGATCGTCCTGTCACACTCTTAGATTTCCTACTGCAATTGTTTTAGATAATCTGTCAAGGGTTGTTTGTGTTCAGGCAAAACTATTGGTGGAGGATTTTTTTCAAGCTTCTGCAACATATTCGAACAGTTGTCTAAACCTTTCATGAGGCTTTTTGCGATAAGGAGCTGTTGCCTCAGAGCTTATTTTTTGGCGAACTCTTGCTGGATGAGGGGGTTGTTTTCGTTATTCCTGTTGGCGTACATATACCTGTCTAAGTACATCTCAAAATCGAAGTCGATTTTCTCCTTGATCTTGACGACTCCCTTATTTTTGTCATAGGCTGTTCTTTGTATATAAAAGAAAAGATACTCAGGAGACTTAGTGATCCAGATATCCTTCTTGGTTTTTTTGTTGTCACCCGATTCTACGATGTAGTGGAACTATTAATTCATGGCTATTGATACAGATCCGTGTTTGTAGCTGAGCAGGATACCAAAAAATTTCGATTTAATTTGCTACTACTCCTCGGAGTCGTTGACGATCTCAATTTTTTAACCAAAGAGCAGAGGATCTAATGGGGAGGTGGGAGGTTGTTTTTCTTCGCCTGTTAAACTGGGGTTATTTGTCGTGTACACCGTACACTACTGAAGTCGGGAAATAAATTATTCGTTACTCTCACTTAAATCTTTTTCCTCTCCATAGCTGACCCTGTTTCCGACTGAATCAACCAACCCACTTAGTACCTCTGAAGGATCAAGTTCTTTGCAGGTCGTGAGCGCCATTTCTGAAAACAGCCACTGTACCGATCTTAAAAGTTTGTGGGAGTTAGTTATTCGCTTGTTTCTGATACTATTCGGCACAAGTTTTTCAAGCTCTTCTCGGTTTAATGGTTGGGCCTGAAGTAGACATTTAAAGACTTTAGGCATCAAGAAGTAGGCTTGCAATAACGAATTGAGATAGCAACAGTTTGACACATTTAGAAGGGCAACAGGAACTCCATCCTCTCGCCTATCTGCGATAGGCTTGTCTCCTCCGTTAAAAGCAAGTTAAGATTGCGATATATGAGGGTTATTAATGTCGTAGATACAGTCGTATCCTTCGAGTGCGGCATGAGGTTTATTAATAATAAAGGGTCTGTAGATGAAAGAGCGTGCTTGGTTATTTGTTGGGGTTCTAGAGCTGTTCCCATATGTCGAATAATTGTTTAGTAAATTTGGGTTTGTTAGGAGATCGAGAACAGACATCTTTGTTTATGTGCTGATACGAAATGCTTTTTCTACATCTTCTTTGGTAAAGCCCATCTCGATGTATTTATTAAAGTCTTATTTCTTGTACATGATAAAATATTTAGCTTAAATTTATATGTATATACGATAAGAAAAGATATATATATATCTGTACCAATAATGTTTAGCTTGGAAGTAATCAAATGTAACCACACCAAGACATACTAACTAAAATACTAAAATATGGTTATTTTTAATGGAAGAAAAAATGTATTACTTGTAAATTATTTATTTATTCTAAAAAATTACTACTAAACTAAAAAAAGAAAAAAAGACATATAACCTTCGCTTCAGCCAATCAATCAGGATAAATCTGGGGTGGATATTTTAGATTTTTAAATCTCACGCCAGCGAACACATAAAGAAAGTCATAGAAGAACATGGGCTTTTGGTTCTTGAAGATCTTCTTGAAGTTGTCAAAATTGATAGAAAAGTAGTAAGGGCAGTCCTGGTAATCCAGGGCACTTCCGTCTGCACCTGATTTTTTTTTTTTCATAGCATTAAATTAGAATGAATTCTCCTCATATTACTTCCGGAGCTTTTCTGCCTCTGAATTAACAAATAGTTCCCTCTTAAGACATTTTACTTTGGGGTTGTTGACCTTGATGTTGTTCATGTTATCTTTGATCTCTTCTTTCGAGGGTTTGAAGGTCATGTAGTTTTGCTATATTGCGAAAAGTTCTGATGAGGATTCACTGTCCCTTTTACCTTTATTGTTTTTTACATATGTAGACAGCTTCAGATAGTCTTCTTGCAAAAAATTGTTGTTGGTGAGGTAAGGTAGAAAATCAAGCATATCGTTACCTGTGATCAGGTTGTCCCTGTCGTTATCGAGCGTAATAAATGTCAAATACAGCACCTCTTCATTACTGAATTTTAATATTTTACCAACGGTTTCAATAACAGATCCATAATCTTCAATATATTCGAGACAAAGATAATTACTAATTTTATCTTTGCCGTAGCGTTGAGTCAATATTTTTTTGTATTGTTCTCGGTATATTCTGAGCGAACCTTTGGAGGACGCAGGATTTACACTGAGAGTAAGTAACCTTTCGAGAATACTTGGTTGGGTAAGGATTTCGGAAATTTAATCGGACGATAAATTCAATATTTGGTTATTATTTTTGCTCTCTTCTCTGTTAATCTTGATATTTGTCTCGCTGATTTTTGTGGATGAGCGGATTCTCTTTTCCTGACTAGATTATTTATTTTTCACTGTGGTAGAACGAAACCTGCCGACGTAGTAAGGCACTTTGAGTATGCTCAAAGTAAATGACTATTTTCTTTCGGAGTTTTCGGAACGAAATCGGGATTTACTGAGCGAATCGGTATATTGCTAAGGAAATCTGAATCTGATGGGTGCTTCTGTCTGTTCGGTCTTAAGACGGTAGGCCTTATCTTTGTTAAAGTTAAACTCTGCTGATTCCTTATGGATGGAGTTGTAAAAACTGCTGCCGAATTTTCTCAGACTAAATTTTGTTATTGGGTACACTAATTTTATTTCATTAGATTAGTAGTTACGGATCAATAAAAAAAAAAGTTTGTGTGATTTTAAAACTCAGCATATATTAAGTAATACTTGGATGATTTTAATAGTTTTCTAACGGTGTATCAGGAATTGGTTTACCGTTGAATAACAGCTTACCGCTCTCCTTCGTAAAATAAGTAATTTGGTCGATTCCTTGCTTCAATCTATGGACACTCTGTTTATATTGCTGATCGATTTTATAAGTTTCCTCATTTTTATAAGAGAAGGGCTGTTTGACTCGTTATCTACGCAAAAAATATATAGAGGGTTTCAAGAGTATTATTTCTAATAGTTGTCGAATTTTATTTTCAAAGTATTACTTGTAATAGGCTGCCACACTACTTCGAAATCTTGATCGGACATTGGATTTGGTTTATTGGTCGTACACAATATTGAATTTTTAGAGCAGATCTTATTTATGAATTTGATTGAGGACCTTTTACACAACTTCGATTTCTTAAGAAGCAATTGCTTATTTTCTCTTCATTTAAGTAAATAAATAAGTTTTTATTACTTGCTAATCTAAATTTATTCTAATTGCAGAATAATAATTTTATATTTTTAGAGATATTTATTGTTTTAGATGTCAATAGTGGTGAAGAATTATATATATATCATACTAGATGAAAAAATAGATCATATATATATTTCAAGGAAAATTTGATGGTCGAGCTTAGGACTAAAGTTTTGATGGACTCCCTTGACTATCTTTCAAATTATTATTTACGCTGTTTAATAGGCAATTCATTTGATATTAAGTGTTTGGGCTGAGCCTTCCCATTACTTCCCACATGTTTTATTTATCTGGGTACCCATCCACCTTGAAACTTTAACACAATGTCGAGCTCGCAGATAGGCTGGGCTGGTCTTCCATGGGTGGCGGGAATTCTTTATCCAACGTCAATTTGAATGCGTCATTTAACATCCTCGGCACATACTGCTTTAAGATGGGACTTGACTCTTCTATACAAGGGTTGTTGTTCACTTCGATAAGCCACACCTTCATACTCTCATCAAGTATAAAGTCAAGTCCAAATATCTGGAAACAATGTTGACGGTTGTTGGGGTTAAGTTTCGACCTGCTGCAGTTGATAGCCGAATAGGAAGATTCTTTGATTTTAGGGAGAATGGTTTATTGGAAATAGTTCGGAGGTTGGCTGAGCTCATTGGTAAGGAAGGTTGAGAAGGAATTAAATGACAACTGGTTGCCAGATTAGAAGCTACAATAATTGGGGGAGTGTTTTTGGATGGCATTATTTGTGAGATGAATGAAGTAGTTACTTATATCCATTGAGTATGGCTCAGAGGAAAGTCGTAAATACCCTTCTTTGAAGAAGTAAATATTCAGCTGCTGACTAAGCAGCACCCATACTCGAATATCGAATTTCCTATTAGCAATTAAAAGTGGCCTCTCGATGTACTTCTGAAGCACAAAGGAACAGTTTTTAAGCACGAAAGGTTCATTGGGAGTGGCGACGATGATTGAAGGTTCGAGGTTATTACTATTATTACTATTGCTACTACTATTACTGTTGATGTTGTTGGAGTTATTTGTTGTGGCGGTTGCTTATTTAGTTGATGAAAGTTGAGGACTCGTCAGAACTGGCGATTTAGCCAAGTCTAGGTAAGTGAGTAGTTGTTTTTCTAGAGTATCCAGGGAATCAAAGATTTCAATTCCTCGTCCGCGGTTGAGGCCGGTTGGTTTCAACAGCCATACGTAACTCTCCCCGCTCAAATATTATGGATACATAATAGGTTTAGACAGCGGGTTCACCTTCTTCTTGAGGACTGAATGGCTTCCCGACAGATAAGAGGCAAACTTGTCAACAAATGAATTTATCTTACCTCCATCTCTATTATTACCATTACCGTTTCGATTGACACTAATTTTGCGACCGGGACAGTTCTTCAGGAAAAATGCTAGAAACTGCCGCATGTGAAACTCGCAGTATTCGTCTTCAAAGTCCAGCACAAATGTGATGGGAGTAATCGAGAAGAGTTACTTTTTTCTTGTCTAACAGTACAACTGTAGGTTCCTGATTAGCCCATTTTTTGTGGTTATTTCAGGGTGACCTTCAAATTGGTTGATGATTCGCTTTGCTCCGTTATTATTACTGAACTTTTTGAAATACGCTGGGCTGTAGTCTCCCGCCAACCACTTGAGACTTGGGATTCCTTCCCCACGGTTTACCTCCTTCCAATGAGATCTCGTAGACAAAATCTTCCTAACCAAATCTTCGTTGTTATTCTGAGTAGTAATCAAATACCCGTAGACTACTGCTTGTTTGTGACGAGGTTCGATTTCGCTTCCTGATGTTTTGGATATCGTGTTTCTTGAGGATACCAACGACTTGGCGTACCTCGTAATGGGTAATGCGTTGACTTGCATAACACTCTGATGATTCTTCGTCAACCGTATATTGGAGTTATTGTTTATAGTTCTAAGGTTAATATCACAAACTTCAATATTGTTAGTATTAAAGTTTGGATTATTTTTCTTGGAATTAGAAAAATGATTGTCCTAGTTATTGAGCGAGTTGCGTAGATTGAACATTTTGAGAGGGTTTTAATTGGGTGGAGATCCCTTTATTTTTTTAGCCACCAAAATCATGTTTGTATGGTTAGCCAACCGAATGTGCTCAGTGATCAGGAAGCGTTGACTGTTTAATAACTTTTATTTGGACTATTTTTTGTGGACGATCAGTTGATCTTCGACTCCACTATTAAAGTGAGTATTATTGCTATTATTGTTATTATTGCTATTGTTGCTATTACCGATCATAATGATCTTTTTATGCTGGTGAATTGTTGGTGTCATTATAAGGGTTTCTGTCAGGATTGGACGCATTGGCTTATTCGGACGATGTTTTCGGAGTGGAAATATGCTTGATACGATAATATTTGTGGAACTCGTGTGATTGTGGATCTTTTTGTCCATTTGTCCGGTTTCTAATTTATTGTATTATAATAATTATTGGCTTAGGATTTAGTATTTTTTATGTACATCAGAAAATCGATAGATAAATATTGCCTTCTCCCATAAATATAATGGTATTATTGTTCCATATTCATTATCCCTTAAAGCTAAGTGAGATATTAAATAAAAACAGAGTAATTAATATGTGTTTAAGACATTATCATTATTTTGTATTATGAGCTCATGATCGACCTATTATAATTTTATTGTGTTCGCTATAGTGATATCCACACTTATAATATATAGATAAATATATAACCACATGTACAACTATCACAAGTACCTTGATGACCAATGCAAGTAGGAGAAAAAACTGCATCGAATCAGCCAGGAGATACAGCAGAAAATTAAACATAATGACATCAAGAGAGACCTCGCTGAAAACTACAAGACCAAAGTCGAGAGTTATGCGAGAAAAGTGGCTGCCGAACCTGTCAACGTAAGTATCTATGCTGAACCTAACAGAAACTGGAAATTGCGAGAAGGAGATTCGTCAAAGATACTGGCGGACCCACAGATTTATATTCGAAGCTTTAAAACTGAAAGAGCCAGAATCAAGGTGAATAAAAAAAAACATTAAATATGTTAACAAAAAGAATAAACATAATAAATGTACTTTTGACACAAATTATAATATAGGCAGTAGAAGAGTAAAACAAATATAGAACAGATCTTGTGCCGCTTCGATCAGTGTCGACACATCAGTTCAGGCCGAGATAGATCGGCAAGTAGATCCAACCGAGTCTGAAATTTACGTCATCGACAGGAGCAGAGCGAGTCGAACAGGTACTCAAGTCATCGATGCTGTCAAATAGCACCTTTAGCTTCGATAAGAAATTATTCGACTTGCATACCCAGAATCTATCCAACCTAGAGTATATACCCCATATTTAATAAAATAGCAATTCACAATTGTCTCTAGTTCTGAGACTTATAACATATCATTATTTAATTTTTAATAAGTCTATATATTTTTTTGAACTATGTTTTCTTAATTTCAACCAATCAGAAAGAGGAGTTATCTATCACGTGAACTTTCGAAGAATCTACTTCCGTCGTTGCATATCAAAACACATTTTAAAGGGTTAGAAGAACTCTCCAACCATCTCGGGCGTAATATAATATAAGCCAACCATTATGTATATTAACTTCCTTATAGATTCCGTATCTATGCTGCACTCCAAATCTCTCTCCAAGTCAAAGTTGAATACCCCAAAAAACAACAACCCTGAACAGAGAGACCTCAAAACTTTATTAAATTTATTGGAAACTCCACGTTCTGGCGTATCCTCGCTGGTAACTCAGAGGAGAATGTCCAAGGCGGACCCTTCAGAAGCTTCTAAACGAGCGTTGCTCAGTATGAATCTCATAAAATCAAAAGATTCCAAAGCACACACTCTGCATAAAGGAGAAGGAAAACTCTTTTTCCAAACTCCATGATATTTCGTCACTGTTTTTTCTTTAAAATAATAAATAATTGCCTTTAAACTGTATTTGTAGTAGATCAATCTTAGCTAATGCGATGAATTCTTATTTTATTTTTTAATTTTCCCTCTGATTTTCAAGTAAATATAATGAATGTTTGCCATTTTTCATAGAAGTACTTTGAAAAGAAACGCTTGACCTACTTTTTGAGTTATCTAATGTTTTTTTAAATTACATCTTTTAATGTTCTAAACAGGAAGAAGGAATAGGAGTATCTATTTTACTTTAGTAAAACTCAAGATATAACTAACTAACTTAACATAAAGTTGTTTGTCTCCAATCATTAATAATTACTTAATAAAAGAAAGGGCTTTGTATTGATAAATAAATAAGATCAGTAAATAAATAAAATTATAAAAAATAATATTTCTTCTTTTTTGATTTTTCACTTTATACTTGAAAGGTATACTATATTATTTCGAATATAATTTTTTTAATCACATGGTACTCAAACATATTAAAAAAATATATAGTATATCTATACTGATCATAGAAGCAATATTTGTTTATTTCCATGAAATACTTCTGTAAAAATATTACCAAATTATACTAAAAAACCTTAATACAGATTGGACATTTTATTCCATATTATTAGATATTAGTACGATTCTTCAAGATTGATAGAAACTATTTACTTTTAAAAAAAAAAACAACAAATAATAAAATAATTGAATCAACTGTTACCTTATTATATTGTTTCCATTTATTCTATTGAGTCAAAATATCTCATTCTTATCTCTTCATTAAAAAAAAAACCTATCGACATCTTAGATTACGATGCCTAAGAACTAAAATCAAGAACACAATCGACTCAATGCATAACTCACCCCTCCCAGGTCCTTCACGAACAATCCAGCTACTTCCAACTAGAATCAAATATAAAAATCTCAATGCAGCAAATTCGTCAACCAACTCAGCTCTCCAGCAGATGTTCATGAATAACAACGATTGATGATTTTATTGGCTTAATAAAACTCTACAAAGTAGAATCCTCTCGACGAAAACACTTCAGAGATTTTGATCAATCATAGTAAAAACAATAGTAACAGTAATATTCTTCCAAAGTACGACCAAAATGGTGAGTTTCCTCGATACAGTCAAACTGTTGAGGGAACTCGAAGAAAATTAAAATCTGGAACAGGTCATCCCTCGGGGTTTTCAAAAACCAATGTGATTCTGAGGAGGCCAGTCATAAATAGTTGGCTTTTAGAAAATACGAATCATAACAATAATTTTTATAATAAAAGCAGCCAAAAGTAGATTCAAAGATCCAGCGCAAAACATTTCGTTCTCTACCCATCCTGCGAGACCACGAAGACAAACGATGTTCGGAAACCATCAACCAAATAGTCGTCCAGAAAACGGGTTGTGGTCATCGCATCATCAGCAAACAAGGACAAAAGCAATTCTAATAACAACCAATCATTTCCTTCTCCTTTTTCAAACCTTGGTCAAACAATTGATGACTTTAATAATAATAGCCATAATATTGAAAATCTGAATAACGATTAATAGTTTTTGGAAGAATTCTTCATCAAACAGCCAGATTCGAATTGTCAGAACTTTATCCAAGCCGTTGAAGGGAAGATTAAGCAAGAAACAAAACAGATCAAACAAACAAAAAGTGAAAACAAGAAAAAAATCCCTATCAATAGTCGGCTCAGAAGGGTGCCAATTAACTTTAATTACCGCACCGAGTACTATGATCATATGCAAGAGTACAAATACCTTCTCAAATCATCCAATTTAAAACAGAGGAACAACGATATGCCGTTTTAGAATCTAAATACCAACACTAAAATAGCAGGTCTTCACAGTAATTACGATAAATCAATCCTCTACACCAACATGAGCACTAAAACTAACAATAAGAATTGCAAAAACAAAAATCCAGGAAAATACTACAATAGTAACAGTGGCAAAACTAATAATAACAAATGTATTGAGATTATTACTAGACTAAGGAATACTAAATAAGCATAAACCAACAATAAAGATGTAATTGAAGTGACAGGGTTCAAGGTGTCAAAGGAAGAGTGTTTGTTTAAAATCATAAGGGCACCCAAGAAAATCAGTAAGTTGATTAGCCCAGTTCAAATGAGTGTGCAGAGCTTAAGTCGGCATTAGTGTTCTAGCGTTTTTTTATAGCCGAAGTATATTTGATTTATTTTTTACATCCGCATTTTTCCTAAAAGACAAATAAAATATCTTCATAATATTTCGGGCTTTAAAAAATGACAATGTTATTTTTTTTATTCGAATTATAGATAGGTAAATTATGAAATTTATTTTAATCAACTACAAAACCAAAATAAACATTAATGATATTAATTGCAATCCTACTATTGGTCAATATTGTCAATGCAGCCAAAGCCTACAAATAATAAAACAACATTCTCATACTTCACGAGAACGACTTTCCAGATGTGTTCCTCGACTACCCCCACCTCGTCATCCAGTTCTACGCTCCCTGGTCAGGCCACTGTAAAAAACTCGCTCCTGTTTTCAAATAGATAGCAGTGGAACTCAAATAAAAACGTTCCATAATTAAGCTCGCCAAGGTTGACGTGACAGTCGAAGCAACGTTGGCGCAACACTTCCACATTAACTAATACCCGACTCTGAAGTTCTTTGTCGATGGCAATCCTATTCCTTATAATGGGGAGAAAAATAAGGAGGATATACTAAAATGGATGGATAAGAAGCTCCTTCCGGCAGTTGTGGAAATCTCTGCCAAGCGAGATCTTGCGAGACTGATGAAAAAGAAAATTGTGTCAGTCGTCTACTATGGTAGCGATCCAGATGAGATTGAACTTTTTAAAGCCCTAGCGTTAGCAGACGATTCCAAAAGTATAATATTTGTTTATCAATCATTATATAAGTGTGCTTTTTAAAAATATTATTCATAACATTTCGTATTTTATCTCATCATATTTCGATGGATATTTATATTTTTTTAATCGCATCATTTTAAAAATATATGTAGCTTATTATCACTATACTAGTACTTTGGCCGAACCATTGAATCACAGCCAAGTCGAACTCTATCGGAATTTCGACGCGATGGAGAGTTTAGAAGGGCCGTTTACTGATAAAACTCTATAAGAGTGGATTCTGACTCATAGCCAACCTTTTCTTCAATAGTTCGATTCCAAAACTATTCGGGATATATTTGTCAAATAGATTCCGGTATTGGTCCTTTTTAATATCTACAGAGACACAGATCTCCACGCTATCTTAAACGACTTCGCTAAAACTCACAAAAGTGATAAACTTCTCATTGTTACAGAAATCGATGTACTCTTTTTTTACGAAAATTAATCCATATTATTATGATTATTTATTTTATTATTATTAACAATATATGTTTTGTTTAACATTTAGGCTGATAATGAGTACTACTAAAAATTTGCAGACTATTTGACACTGGATTTGGACGAACCGAAACTACTGATCATAGAAGCTAGTTCTAAATCAAAGTTTATCTACCCTAACAAAATACTTTACACTACTTTTGACCAATAGAAGCTTGTTGGATTTGTTCGAGACTACGAACTCCGTCGAGCCAGACGCACAGGCATGACTGATCCCATCGACGAGTAATCGCTATGAGATTTTTAAGATTATCTTTAAAATTATCTGGATGATTATATTCAATATGTCATATATATTACAATATGATTGTTCTCGAATATTGCACAGTATGATATAAATAGAGTTATATATATCTTATTTATTTAATGGGTATTAATCATTAGTATAATTCCAATCATCAGAACATTTGATATCTATTTGGCATACTCTCTCTTTGCAACGGCACCCCTCCTTGATTGACGATAGTGTTTGCCATTGGGTAGCCAACTTGCTGATACATTTGTGTTGATTGTGGGTAGGGGGTGTTTGAGAATCGAGCTCCTGAATTATTATTACTATATGCTGGGTTTCCATAAGCAGGAAGTGGCGCCTGCTTCTGTCCAAATATACGATCGAGACTCCATCTACCGATTCGGGTTGGATTGAATTTGTTGTATTTATTCAGCGAGTCTTGGGAAGCTTCAGCATTAATACCAAACTACTAAATATTTAAGATGTGGTCATGATAAGGAAATAGCACTGCATGGATCTGACCGCAAGTTGGCCGGTCTTCAGGGCTGAACATAAGCATGCTTTCGATTGTGTTGCATAAAGTTTGACCATATATCTTTCGCAGAGAACTGATGAGGCTTTGAAGTTTCTGGACATTATTCGCGGTGTTGTTGGTATCGGTGAGACTGCCTGCTTCCAAAAGAGTGAGTCCAATGCTGAAGACTTCTGCTGGCATCTGTTTGACTCCCTTTGGATATTAATGATTTTTTCCAAGGTCCAGCGAAAGTTATTCAGGAGCTATTAATCAAAATATCAAAATATATGTTTATTAAAAAAAAATAAAAATAAGTTGTGTTACCCAAAAGGACTTTATCTTTTGGGGATTCCACGTGCCTTTGGAAGTTATCAATTATGCCAGGCCATGAATCTTGAGAAATTATTTTAATCTGCCCATCTTCATTGATAACGATATTGGCTGGCTGTATGTCTCCGATTTTTCTATCTTTTTGTTCGTACTCTTTGCCAGCTCGGACGATGTTGTATAAAAGATACCACATCTCAGTTTCAAGAAATGGCCTTTCAATCGTGGCACGATTCAGGACTTAGTTTTCGAGCACGAAAAAATAGTTTTCATATGTTAACTATCAATTTTTTTTTTTAAATATATTATATATTGATCTTTAAAAAATAGAATATATAGAAATAAATGATGATTATATTAGTCGTTGGACGAAAAAAAATGTATAGACAGATAGCTATATTTATATATTTGTTAAGGAAAATATTTGATGAAAAATATGATACCTTCATAGTTCCAGACGATCCGCACAGTCCACTTTTCTCGAAGGTATGCTTCAGAGGTAGGAAGACAACCTCATTGGTTTACTCATTTTCGATATTGGTTTTTGCTTTGAGCCACGCTTTCACTTCTTGATCATTGTGGACAGGCACGAGAGACACAATCGAAGTGGTGCCTTATTTCTAATTATGGATAATTTTAACTGGCCCCAACCTCGGGTGGTCAGTTGACTCGTCATTCGGGTCAGGTTTGGAATTTGTTGCGCCTCCCATTTGCTTCTTTGTTAGGTTTTTAAATAATATTAAATTCGAAAAATATAATATGATGTAATAATAAGTAATTAGTATTAATAATTTTAAAAAAATGAACTAGACTTTCCATTTATATGAATTTTGTTAGGTTATTTTTATTTGAGTCCTATTTAAGAATAAGAATAAGATTAGAGATTAAAAGAATAATAATATTTGTTAAAAACTTCAAATATAAAAAAAATATCACACAATCAATATGAACATATAAATACACTCTCCCATTTGTTCCAAACGGTAACAGTCTCCTCTATCATCTAACTAGTTTAAATAGCATTTCAAGCATATCGAACATCTCATGCCGTTCTTCGAAGGTTTTAATCGTCGCAGGACTATATTTTAAGATATACAGCTTAAATGTCTCGATTTTCTATTAGTCGAGATATTTGACTACCTGCTTGCCGATCTCGCACATTCGAGCATTGTAAACACCGTCTGCCTGCGCTATTATGGACTTGCTGTTTCTGAAAACTCCCGTGATGCCTGTGAAGAGGCCCGAGTAATAGTCAAACATTCGGAGTCTGCGGTTGACAGTGTTGAAATACTCTGCGTTCCTAAACTTATTAATTGTTTAGCATAATATCTTTATTGTATCTGGAGTTGTTATCTCTAAGAAGATTGCTCCAACTTTGCTAAATATTATTTTTTCCTTGATCGAGGATTCTTCAGACTTCTTCCCATTTAAATCTGTCGGCGCATCTCTTTTTGGTTGTATTTTAATCTACTACTGTTGGGGAGGGAGCTCAGAGACAGAAATAGAACTATTCATATAATTATCAGGATCATTCATCATATTAGGCAGATAAGATGAATCAATAGAGTTATCCAGCGTCAAATTGACCAAACCTATAGAATCTTCATCGATCCCTGCCAACACTCGAGTATAGCTTTGGTTAAGATTGGATGGAAAATTGTTGATGCTGAATGTTTTGTCGATGTGACGCGAAAATTGTCGGAGGCATTCTTTAGCTTTCAGCAGATGTTAAGTATCTGATGGCTGTATTTCTAGGAAGGTTGGGTTGGAACCTTTAATATATAATTTGAATTCATCAAGGATCTTGCAAATGACCACTTTTTTTTGTTATTCAATGACTGCAAGCATTTTGCTATTATTTTTACCAAACTAAATATCAATAGATTATAACTAAGACCATTCATTAAGAAAAAATTAATAAGACTTAATTAATTGATGATTAGATAGCTGAAAAATAGGTATATACTTATCTCGTACTATTGTTTATTTTCTAATGCATATTTTCAAATAGAAATTGCAGATTAATACCTGACTTGATCTGGATGAATTATGAATGGTCAGTCAACAACAAAAACTCCTCTCTTTTTTAAAGTATACATATGGATAAAGGCATAGATTGTAAATATAGACGATTAGTGAACATATCCGATAATTTATTAGAAGGCATGATTAAGAATATTAGATCCAGAACATAAATACGAAAAAAAAGTTTTTTATATCCAATTTTAAATAAATATAAAATGTAGAAAATTAAGTGGGGAAACACAGTATAACTGAATTATCCTAATCAACAAGTTCTATAAATAACAACATATACATAATATATAACTGTCTTCTTTCTTTCTTTATTCTTATTTCTGTGTGTGTTTGTTAAATAGTTATATGCACATATATATGTATATATTCATCAAAAGTTTTGTTCGACGAAAAATAATTTATTTATTTTATTCTTGACATTTTAATATATTTGTTGTTTGTTGTTTGATTTTTTCCTTATTTTCTACTCAATATTCTTTTAAACTTCACAAAATATCTACAACAAACCTCTCCTTTATCTCCTTTCCAATGAGCAAGCACACAAGAGATTAGTAATAAGACTTATATCTGTTAGATCGTACGGTTATCTAATTAATCCTTCAGATGAGAGTTAACTTCAAACGGTGTTCCTCCAATCATCTGTCCCACAGACTCCCCTATTTCAACAGCCTCCCCAAGAAACAGATGCCTCAAAGAACCAAATTCCTCGTCAATGCTCTTATCCCGCAAGAGGAGTTCCGAGACATCACTTCGAATATATTGTTATTACTAACTTTAAAAAAAAGAGAACAATCACCGATAAGGTATGAAAACAATCATATTCGGACCAGCACCACGATCGAACTCAGACTGGTCGAGCAGCAAACTAGAACTGTCGTGGGGTTCGAGGTTTGGAGCATCGAAGTCAGTCGTGGGTCGTCCCTCTCGGAAGAAGTATCCTACTGTTTGGAAGTCGTGACTGGTATCTACTCTATACTACATGGCTTGCCTTTTTGGTAGAACTATCTCAAAGATAGAAATAAAACCAATGTGAACAACAATCTTTATAACAATAATATCCTTAATGTCTTCAAGAACAGTAATTTTTCAATTGAGCATAGAGTGTGCCGTTCTCCTCGTTCAGGCCTGTTGCCATTTTCATATGGAAATTCATTAAGCAGAGAGTTTAGATGTGGATAGGCTAATTATATTCGATTGACTGTCGTTTATTCGGACAAATAAGATATTTTCAAGGCCAGCAGTAATATACCTGCTCGGCTGGGCCTGTTCAAGCGCTAGCCCCATGCGCCCAGGAAATCCCACCTCAAAACAACGATATCTACAGTCGAGAGTGAGAAAAACTTGGACTTGCCGATTGACAAATTCAAACGGAAACTGTCGAGCGTATTTTCGTTTTATGACGAGGAAAACGATATCACATTTTTATCGAATGATTCGGATATGAGAGACAGCACAGGCTCTCCAGTTCAAAGAACATGTTTGTAGATTTTGGAAGGAGGGAAAAGTTCATCTGATTATGAGCTAATAATAAATGAAAAAGACTAAATGTTAGAATAATTCAAGCAAGCCGTAAGATAGATAAAGGACGAGTTAATACTGTTAGATAGCTGACAAAGAAATAAATAGGTAAAATCCTTTAAAAAAAAATGAAGGAGTGACGAGAATCTTATATAGAATTTATATGATACATACGTATATATATTTATTATACTTTTTAATTATATTTTTTTAAAAAGCTTACATGTATTAATGAAGAGTAAAAGAATATAATCCCGCCTGATAATTTTAAATAAAAATAAAAACAATTCCCAATTTTTTACTCTCTATCTTAAAAAGTTGAAAAAGCATAGATCAGAACAACGATTGATATACGAATACAAAGAATCAAGCGACATCATCGGCAATAACATCTTCTCTCTCAGTAGTCACCTTCGGAACCTCCATCGAATGCTCGTAATTGCCATTAGAACTTAAGTTCTCCAAATAGCAATAGGACACCATAATCATTAACATCAACACGCCCGAAAAGATAAACCCACTGATATATATTGTCTGCGCGAAGGTAGACAGCCAGTTGTAAACAGCATCAAAACAAGCAGACTGAGGAGTACCTAAGCAATTATTTAAGATATAATATAGATATTAATATTGTTGATATGGCAGGCAAATAAGTATTTTTTACCTGAATTTACGTCGAGGAATTTGTAGTAGGATGTCTGAGTGCCTGTGCACCATCCTGAGCAATTCATGTTCTCCTCCAATTGTTTGAGAAGCGAATAATCATAAAAGTTGTCCCACCCAGGACAGGACTGGGCGTTGGTTGGCAAGTTCGAGTTGCTTGAAGAATAATTCAATCCTACATTATTTAGAAAATAGAATCCATTTTACAAATGGATGACCAATATGGACCTTATATATTTAGATACCTTTTGGTGGATTGATAAAATAGCATTGACAACCACCCCGACAAAGAGTTGTGTTCGCTACTTGGCTAACTTGGTTCAACTAAAAAATTATATTAAAGTTGACCGATTGGCAACCCTCTTGCTGAAGTTGTTGGGGAATAAGCACGGCCACTACACTCAGAAGCAGGAGAGCAACGACCCAAATCATGAGGGTCACGAAGTAGAAGTAGACGCATCCCTTAATTTCTTTTGAAGTGCCACATATACCAACAATCGATGTTAGTAGGAGGAGAAGGGCAATGGTCATAAATGCAATGAGTACGTAGTACTGGTAAGTACCAACCATCACTGTTTGCCATCGTTTGCCTACCACGAAATAATAGATTGCGACTAAAAAATTAAATAATGAAGTGAATATGTGTTGTTTTTGGATGAGGACGCAATTATAGAAGAAAGGTTGTAGAGATATCTTGGCTATACTGATGATTGCTGCGATTGAGGTAAGGAGAGTAATAACGGAGCCTCCTGTGATGAGTACTCTTAAACATCTGTTCATTATGAAGTGATTTGTTTTTTAAATGTTTTTGGGATTCCTTATAGATTGTGTAGAATTATAGAATTTAGCAACAGGATATTTGATTTTTTTATTTTTTTTACTTTTTAAACAAACTAAAAATTAAATTATTATAACTGAAATAGTTAATTATATTATCTATATTATATTATAGAAAGTAGTAGTAGAAATGCTAAATAATTCTGTGGAGAAACAAGTAAAACACAATAGCAAAATAATAATATAACTAATAATGATAATATTTTATTGGATCTTTTCCATAACAAATATTCATATTCAATATCCACACATCATTATGAAGATTTTTTAATTTTAGATAATCTAACTTGGGGATTCATTTTATCTCAAGTTTTCCTTATTATCCTTTAAAATATTTTTTCTTCTTCTTCCCCATTCTTCTTGGCTAGATACATAGACCTTTTCATTTGTAGTATCAAAACATCTTAGGATTGTAGCTAAAGACTCCTTGCAATTTAATCACCATTAGTTTATGCAGGCGAGGCTAATACCCTTCACTCAGCGGTTCTTCATCCAACTCCCGCAGCTGTCGCATTTAAGAACTCAACTTCTAGGACTCGTTCAGTACATTCGAATAATCCATTTTCTTCCCCCCTCCAAATTATTTCTATTCATCGTGCTCTGCGAGGCTATTGTTTGTATTTTTGTTGGAGTTCTTGTTCGAAGACTACTCTTGGTGCGAGGCTGCATTCGGGGGGTCGTTGCCACCAAAGGTATAGCGATACTGATTTTTTATAACTTTTTCCGTCAAGGTATGCTCGGGGATAACTTGTAGATTATAGGAGTGAACGAATGAGTACTATTTTTTCATTTTGACCGTGGGTAGTCGACAAATTTCTCTGCTGATATGGGACTATTTCCAGCAACTGATGCTACTTTTAATGCTGTTGTCTATTGGTATTTTGATTCCTTTATGGCAGAACTGTTATTCGGGACCACAGATTTGACCGACTAATGTTCTTTAGTTTGTTCTCCTGCTAGTATTCTGTAATTCCAATATACTTCTATAATCTTCTGCTTCTTCCTGCTTTTTGGTCGCCTGACGTTGTATTATTA
>JAHDVE020002027.1:0-47515 GCA_022606495.2 Halesus radiatus
GCGGCGATTGTTAGCGCGCGTATGGACTCAATTTTTTCGAGAAAAAACTTGGAAAAGATATCTGGAGCGATGTCAGTTGTATTTTCTGCACGAACATCGGCAACAACTGTCTTAACCGAGTTCCAAAGGCGACGCGGATTTATACGTTCTGAGTGAATCCTATTTGTCCAATATTCAGACCTTTTTGAACGAATTAAGATTGTGTACTCTTTTTGAGCCTGTATCCAATCGTTTCGTGGGGTAACCCCTGACTCTCTGTAGGACCTCTCCAATTTCCGCATTACTCTCTTCTGATTTCGACATTCGTCATCAAACCAGTCGTCTGATTTTCGAACTCGCCGAGTTTTTGTAGAAGTTGGAGCATATTTATTTAAAAGGGTTGAGAGTACGGTGTTGTAATCATCTGCCAGTTTGGTAGGGGATTCTTTTTCCCAAGCGCTTTGTGTGCAAAGCGGGGAGGCCTTTAGATCTGTGAGGAAGTCGTCAAAGTTAAAACTACGCCATGCTCTTGATGAGATAGTTACGTAAGGGATTTTCGGTGGGTTAAAATCGATCTCAGTGCGAATTAGCCGGTGATCTGATAACCCCACATCCACGCTATCTGCCACCAGGGACGGGCCGCATGACTTTGAAACAAAAATATCCAAAGTCCCACCTGCATCGTGAGTTGGGTCGCTGACCCATTGACGGCATCCGAAGCACTCTAAGAGGTCAGTAAATTTAACAGTGTTGGGTGACTGCAGGCGCTCTAGATGAATGTTGATATCTCCAGTTATGAATATATTATCGGAAAGTCCTACAACCCGCTCGAGAAAACAGGACAGTTCTATAAAAAAGTCCGCGGTGATTTGTTTTGAACCCGGCCGGTATAGTGTACATAAAATGAATGACGCCCCTGCAGAGGAAACTCTGCATCCTAGATATTCAAAAGTTAGGTACGCACCTATGGACACCTTTGTCAAACGCAAGCCTTGGCGAGCTAAAATCGCGATACCCCCGTGATTTAAGCTAAAGATATTGTCATTCCCAGAAATCGTTGATTTAGGTCGGGCTTCTTCAAGCACCACGTATCCTAAGGCTCGCAGTCTCTTTATTGAAAAAGATTCGCCGTTTTCATGCCAGGTTTCAGTTATGGCCAGGATATGCAGATTCTGTTCGTTGAAAATCTCCCCTACCTCATCAACTTTGTTGTTGAGAGATCTGACATTCCAGCATCCTATGCCTAGTTGTCTGCTCTTGGAGTTAGCATGCCGTTGTAAACGTGTTTTTACTATATTATTATTATTATTATTTTCTCTCCCAAGATTCAATAGGATTTGCGATGAAACGTTTCCCTGTTCTGCTAATGACGAAGTCGTTATTTTTTCTATGGGTTGTTCAATTCTAAAACACACGTGTTTTTTCCTATTGCGCCCTGCTCGGCAACCACGAAATCTGATTTTACGGGTTGTGTTACCACGTTCAAGGTTATAGAACGATATCTTTGCAGCTACTAAGGGGTCTAAAACAACACTTTCATCATTATTAAGTTTGAGTAATGTGCCCCGGTCGTATACGATATTTTTTACAACCATAGCCTAAAGAAACACGTCGTAAATAAATAAATCACTTTGCGCACTTCACTTCACTAGCCCATTGCACATGTGGCGAGCGACCCTCGACCACTGCGTTAGTTTAGTTAATTTTAGAACACCGTAGCAGATTTGAACTTTAAATATTTGGGTTTTTATTATAAACTTGATTTAAGCCCGAGATGGCAACATAAAAATTATATATTTTTTATAAATGTAACCTAAAAATTATTGCGGTTATTATAAGCTATTTTTACACCAGAAAAATTAAGAACTTCCGAATATATTTAAGATACAGTAAGAGCGAAATAAAACGCCGCCAAGATTCGAAGTACTCATACATTTTTTCTCTTACGTTTATTAACAATTTGAGGCATTCTATTCGTCTAGGTTCATAAACAATTTAAAAATGGATACATTTTATTCGACTGCGTTTATAAACAATTTGTTTGTACTTACAAATGTCGAAGCCTTCGTAATTGGGGTATAAATTTGTATTGCGCTTGCTCCTTCCTGGGTCAACGTTTCAGACAGCTTTACAGTTTTCGTTGTCTACTCAATATACGAAGATTTATTTATTATTATTATTTTATTTTAATTTTTTTATTTGAAGCTTTCATATTATATTTTATAAGTTTTTTAGTGTTGCACTATGTATTCCGTAATATAAAGGGGAGTCAACAACGTTAGAAAATGTCTTTAAATTGCTGATAATTGACCTTTAATAGACTCATTACTAAGTTCATCTTTAACTCTTACTATTTGAATAGGCGGCTAAGAACACCCTTGAAGGGTAAAAATCAAATTAAATTAATTTACATTTAATCAAATTTTTTTTCAGATGATAGGCACATATTTTTACAGCAGGCTCTTAGTTTTAAATTGCATGGTTAACTAAGGATCACGCCGTTTCCTCCCAGGGGTAGGCAGAGAGGAAAAATCTGTGTTGGTGTACACTCCTAGCTTCATTTACATTCACACATGCTCTCCTGTTATTCTGACGCTTGACATGACCCGACTCAAGTATTTGATTCACCTGATCGTGCCGTGTCTTTCTAGAGCGCCCCCGATTTCTTCAACCATTCACTTTCGCGTCATAATATATTCTCCTTACACTCCTTTCTTTGTTCATCCGCTATAGATGTCCAAACTATCTAAGTGTCTCTTTTAATGAGTCATTTTTAGGTAATTGTTGAAGAAAGCATCGCTTTCGATACATGTTCATATGTGTATATTAATAAAGTGGTGAATACAAAGTAATTTAAAAATATATTTTTTTATATTTTCATATGAAGCGGTAACTAAGATTGATAATCAATCTATAACACGTGTGTATCTTAGTTCATAGTTTAGTATTATACTGCCCTGAAGAAGCTACGGTAGTAGCGAAACCCGGTCGGCAAAAGTATATAACAACTAAAAATGATGTGAACAAAGTTATTGTTTTATTTTTAATTTTTTAATAAATTTATTTGTATGTGATTAATTTGTGCATAATTTCGTTGATTAATCTGATTATCTTTCATGGGTTTATAACAGAATCATATTAATTAATATTATTAATGAAAATATTAGTTTTACGTACACCGCGTGAAGTTTATTCGTATGTAACTGTACCAGAGTGATGGTTGTCACATTGTCATATTCCAAATCTCATCACTTAGTTATGGCATCATCACATTTGATATTCCCCGCGTGAAACGACTCTAGTCGTTTAATCCGAACTAACGCGATCCTTCCAGCCCCGTTTTGTGCCCTATTATTCGAGTTTATGAAAATAAAAATAAAATGAATCCTGAAAAGGTGGTATTATTTCTTCTGAAATTTCAGCGCATGAAACGTGCCAACTTTGTTTTTATGTGTATTTCTTATTTATCGCAATGTGGATTAACCACAGTTTGAAAATGGCCTTAAACGCCGAAACAGCTGTCACAATAATAACAACTAAAAATACTTGCAGAACTTAATAATAACATTATTAAATTTGATTTACATTAAATTTAAAAAAAATAAATAAATTATTTGTCACTTTTTAAGTTTTCCGACTTCCCGGAGATAGTGGAACTGTTTGGTTAATTGTTGTATGCGGGGCGGTGAAAAGGAAGGTTTGGAGGTACCCGGCTATTCAGATCTGGTCTTTAAACACAGCTTAACCATCAAACGGCCTCCGTGGTCGCGGGGTAAGGTCCTCGACTACGAATTCGGAGGCCGCGGGTTGGAATCCCGGCGTACGCGAGTAAACTTAATTAATTATGTAAAACACTTTGTTTTGGGCCACTGGTTAATTTTTAAATTTGCACCAACTGGTTTCGCTTATCTCAAGCTTCATCATGGTAAAACTTAAAACTAAACGAAAATACATAAAGGCAGCATATATTTAGTTGGGATATATACTATATACTCGTATGCAACTATATACATGCTCACTCTATGTATTTTTGTTTACTTTTAAGTTTTACCCTAATGAATCTTGAGATAAGCGAAACCGGATGGTTTTAATTTAAAAATAAATTAGTGGTTTTAAAACAAAGTGTTTTATTTAATAAATATGTCAAAACAATATAATTACTTTCTACGAAAATATAATAATTTCTCTTAACAAATTGTGTTAATTCGCATAAAATAATATCAATACCACCATTCAGAATCGATTCGTTGCTTGAAATGGCTTTACCCGTGTTTGGTGATCAGATCTTGATAGCCAGGCACTTTCCCACCTTCCTCATTCCTTTCAGCCTCATAACATTTTCCAATTGGAGATGCCATAGTCTCACTGGTTTCGGTTAGCAGGGAGCAGTTACGACTCTCGTGCGGTTTTCACATAAAAATGCAACATCTCGATCTCAACTGTCAGTATCTCATCAGGGTAAAACTGATGGTCTTCGCCCTGGAACGAGGTGCTAATTATAAAACTGAACAGTTTTTTTTAAATTCTTACATAAAATATACCTGAGTTGCAAATAATTCAAAACGGGGCCCTGCGTAACATTTTCAGCTTACCATGGGATACACCCGTTAAGGGTATTTACTAGTACGCACCAGTATTACCTTTAATGATTACTCCTTCTCGTGACATAAAAAACATAATTTTAAATATGATTTCAATGCCGTACTCACACACACTTAAAACTTAACTATAATCACGACGTTTACCGTTGTAACATACGACAACACCACAACCTACACATACCAAAAATACACTCTACATAATACGGACTAAAAACATTAGAATACATTGGCTACACCAACTATAACAAATTGCCTAAAAAAATGCATAAGAAATGGTATTATAAAATCCTAATATTTTAAATGCTACTCGGAAAACGAATTATTATAAATCCTGCTAAACTTTGTAGATTCTGTTTTTTTTAAAATTATATAATATTAATTACATAGAATGGGAACTTGTACCCGCTGAGCCACTCCAAGTAGCTAGTCAGCAGGAGTTTAGTTCAACAACATTATATAATACAACAATAAATAACAATCATCATACAAATGTAGCGCAAAATTAGAACAATATAGGTTCACGCGTGTTTTGATCAATGTACACAAGTTGGAAAAAAATATATGAAAACAGTATTACAGTTTTGTTATATCGATACTAGAGTCCAATTACGTAATATCGATTTAAATAATATTATATAAATATCAAAATATCAGCAAGTATTAAACATATTGAGAAATAAAGCAAAATAGCAGTACGGTTTTAACACTTAAATAATTTTAAATGATAAAGATGTACTTTTTTCTCTCTTGTAACAAAATTTATATCTGTATATTTCTAGTCTGTACCTTTGTTGATTTCATTTTCCTGTTGTTTATGCATACATGTATATCAATTTTTTTTCTTATACATTTGATTTGAAAACTTTGTAAAGTCAAATATTATGTACCAATAATTGGATGCAGAAAGCACCAAAACCAAAAATATGAATCTGATGAAAAGGCGTTTGAAAATTTGATAATATAAAAGCATATTACGGTATTTGTGGAGTCATTATCAGTTTTCATATATATTGTTATTCCATTCGGAGTTTGGATGTTTTTAGCATATATTTAGTTTATCTGTAGGAAACATGAAAAAGTTGATGATGGCAATTTGTGGGTTGGACACTTTCTGCATAAGCACGTCGAATGAAGAGTCTCACAATGAGTTTGGTTGATAACTCATGGGAGTTCAACTTCGCTGTATGTCTTATTTGAATTAAAACAATGTATATAAATAGTGTACACGTAAAAAATAGAATGTTGAACCCCATGCCGGAGATTAGAGCTGTGCCATGAAAGTCTTTATTATTTTATGTCGAAATTAAATGAAATTTCATAATCTCTTTTCTATTCATTGATTTTTCGTAATAAATGCTTTAAAAAAATCTTTTTTACGGATATTGCTTTACAAATGTTCCCTTTATCCATATTGTGTATCTTCTATGTTCTTTGGTTCAGTTTAACCTTTCACGGAATTATTCAAAGCGCTTACTGAGAGGGAAATTCATTATTGCAAATTATTTTTCGAGATTTACAAGACGAAAGGGTATAAAGGAAAATGTATTCTGAACGTTCTTCTTATAATTATTATTACATCCAGATTTTCTTTGCGCAATTTCGCAATATGTAATGTACATTGTTATATTTCAAAGATTATATACTTGGCTGTGAGAAGCACGAATCTGCGATGTAACTGATGTAATTTAATATAATATGTAATTATATCAAATCATTGAAGGCAATATTAACAAATCTCAAATGAAATATGAAACAGAAAATTAAATTAAAGGTATCGATAAATGAATCAAAAATTACTTTGTAATCACCACTTTATTAATACATACATTTCAACATGTTTCGATAGCGATGCTTTCCTCATCAGAAATATACAGAATACATATTAATATATTAGAATGTATATTAATATATTAGAAAGTATATTAATATATTAGAAAGTATATTAATATATTAGAATGTATATTAATATATTAGAATATATACTAATATATTAGAATGAACATATTATTTATATTATATCCAGCAGATAATAAGGACCATACTTACTTACATACTTACAGATCACTTGAGGTTAACACTGTTTATAAGATAATTATGGATACAGGTTTGCGCGCAGAGGACATAATATTGGAGATGCTATTTAACAGTAGCTTTATATCGAATATTTATATCGTAAAACATCGATAAATTACTGTGTGAACGGTATTGGTTCTTTTTTTAACGTAATATTGTGAATGCCCATCCATTTGTTTTTCTAGACGATGCTTTAACCGGAAACAACAAAGGCATAATATTCCATACTTTTATCTCAGTCTCAGAGTCTCAAAATTCTTTCAGTAAGATCAATTCTGTGTAACAAAATTATATTTCAGCACATTAATAATCCAATATATAATACAAATAGACTAGATCACACTTACAATACTCGTCTCAATTTTAATGAAGGATTAACGGTTCCTAAGCATAAAAACAAATATTAACAAAGAACTTTAGATCACATGATTCCTAGTTGTATAAATATTTTACCCGCTGAAAAAACTGTATTTAAACTAAGCAATTAATAAACACATTCAAAACTTGGCCAGCTGAAATAAGGTAATTACTATTAGATAATAAAGAAATATTATTTTGCTTATGATTTATTGCTTTCGTTTTTATTTTACTTTTTTAATATATTTTTGTAGAAATATTTTAGAGTAAGATTATTGAGAAATGTTTCGAGTTTGTTATATATGTTTTTTATATTTTTATTTTATACAGACATATATATGTATTGTAACCTTGTCTGTAAATTTTGAGTTTTAAATAACAGGCTCCCGTTAGACAAACTACAAAAGAGTAGTTTATAGGGACTTTTTGCGTAGTATTTTTTTCTTTTGTAAAAAAAATAAATAAATAAAACCATTATATAGATCTTCAGGAAGCCTCTAATAACTGCATCAACATTCCCTTTCATAACAGAGTTGGAATTTTAGTGAACTTCCACCTTATCTGCGGTCATATCCAATATTTGCTGTTTTCCTTCGTGTCACAGGGGAGATTACCGCCCAAATATGTTTATTGTGCCTTTAAACAATAAATCAATCCGCTTTATTTCCGCTGGGTCGACATTAACTGCCCGGCTGCCGAGGGATTTCACGAATCGAAGGACACGCTGAATACACTTACCAAGTCTGTACGTTCGTATCACCTGTGTTTTCTGTGCGGCCGGAGATTTTATTATTTATTTTCCGATACAGTCATACGAACTACAGCTAACCTTTGTTTATTTACACACTATAAGATTTACATGAAACGTATTAAAAACAGATAATACGGATGCAAGATGTTGTCATAATTTAATTATTCACAAAAATATTTGGTCACTGAAGGAATTAAACGAGTAAGGTATTTAAATTTGTACATCTCCCTTTTCCATATCAGAAAATTGTCAAAGAAATATAAACTTTTGAATATAGCACAACACATTCAGACTTAGCCGAGGTTAGGTTTACTGGAATCTATAATCTGTGGAACATTATCGAATGAGGTTATTTTAGTGTTATGATCTGAAAACGATTCCGCTAGAGAATCATCATTTTGACTTTAGACCGAATTCAGACTAATATTAGAATATATATTCTATTTCTCTAACTCGATGGGTCCAAATCGAATGAAAACGATTCCCGAAGAAAATCAAAGAAAATTGAAAATTGTCAAACTAAAACGACGGATGAACATGGGTTTTAAGCGTGTGGGTGATATACTATGTCAGTGAGTGACACTGAAGACATTCAATTTATAAGCCAATATTGTGCTTGAGAGAGTCACATTCTGGTAAAGACTCGAGCTGAAAAGGTTCCGTTTCTATACGCGCGGCCTTTATCTGTCAAAGTTGAAACGCCGATAAATCGATCGTTCCGTCAACCCAACTTGGGCATGCTATTCCTTGAATGGACCTAAATCACCCAGAGGTCCGTCGAGGGATTCAAGTTATAAACTTTGTTGTTGGCCGCATGTTAAACCCGCCCGAAAGCCACCCATACAACGCTAGTTGCATGATAAATTTGATTAAATCACTTATGGTAGTAAGTGTCCCGGGAATAACCTTTCCAGGCTCAGGACCTACGCTGTTTAGACAACACAGCACACAGCAAGCACACCGCGCACTAAATAGCCCCTTACGAATTTCCTCGAATACATCTGTGTGTAATTCCCCGTTTAATGCATTACCGAAGTTTGCAAATCTAACTGCCGAATCGGGAACACAAGTTTTCGGCGTTTACTGTCACGTTGTAAACAATTTTCGGCAAAGCCACGTCTTTGCGTAATAATTAATAAATGGCGCGCAAGCTGAAGGTGGCTTCGGAACTTCCGAACATTCCGGAACATTCCTGAACATTCCGAAAGAAGGGTAAAAACAAAGTCTGGCTTAGCGCGAAATGTGCCCTGCAAAGTTTTCGCCTACAACCTGAGAATGTTAATTTTCCTAATGTAATTTATTGATAAACTTTGATTTATTACGTGTATCAGAATATACGCTGATTTTGTAGAGACGGTTATAAACTTACTACCAATCAGTTTTCATCTGAGTGGGAACGATCGGTAAATCCTGGTATAATAATAATTATTATTTTATTTTTTATATGAATACCGCACAAGAGTCCCAACTGCTCCCAACCGCCTGGAGCTAGTGAGACTATGGCATTCCCAATTGGGGAATATTGTGAGGCTGAAGGTATTGGGGAGGGGAAGGAGAAGGGGAAGAGGAAGGTGGTGAAATATTTGGCTATTCAGATTTGGTCACCAAACACAGCTAAAAGCCAAGCAACGTTTCAATTCTGAATACTGAGAGTATCTTCCACTCTGGAACGTGCGCTAATATACTACATATTATTTTTAAATGAATTAATTGTGAAACAACACAAATTAATTATTTTAATTAAAACGAAATAACTTTGTATACATCACTCTTTATTGATGTACAATACAACATGTTTCGTGAACGATGTTCACTTCTTCAGGTATCAATGTATACTAAAGTTAAAAATTACAATATAAATAAGTTAGATGGGGAGGGGAGGACATGAATAAGGAATTACAAACGTTAAAGGTAGTTGGAGAGGGGATAATTAGGGATTTGTAGTCGAGAGCCTTACCAATCGACAATGGAAGCCCTCAAATTATATTACAAATTATAAATAAATCTCAGCATTCCTGTAAAAAGGGTAATTCAAAACGTTTTTTTATGTAAAATTTTCAAATGAAACTGTGTTTATCTGAAGTGACCTGCCAGGTAAGTGTGTTTCTGCACCTGTTTGAACATAATTAGATAGATACTAGGAAGTAATATTTGTACAGCGCCCTTGAAGTGATTTTCCACAAAAGACGGTATTTGAATTATTATTATTATTGGAAATCAACGGCATTTGCATGAAATCTTAAGATGATTAATTTATATTCTACATTGATACCATAATAATAATATGTTGATCCTTTCGGCATCGGTTCACAATCGGGAAACACGCCAAACGCGCGCCCGACATTTGTACACGATTGACTTTTCTCACATGATAAAGGGTCATTTCTACGACTTGTTCTTGTATTCAACAGCTCGGCTTCTGGAATGATCTGCCGGCCTCCGTGTTTCCTCCTTCCTACAACATGGGTTTCTTCAAGATCCAGGTTCACTCCTTCTTATCCTCTAAAAGACTCCACACAGCATCCTCCTGTATGGAATTACTGCAAAAAAAAATAACATACAAGTATATATTTTAACGCGGCAATCTGTTAATTTAGTTGTCATAATAGATTGACTAGTTTGTGATAAGAAAGAGTATTGAAAAATAAATGTTTGAACAGCGCCCTTGAGGTGGTTTTTTTTAACACAAACGGTGATGTACAAACCATCCTATTATTATGTTATCTGATGATCATACTAAATTCTTTATATCTATCTCAACGCCCTCGCCCAATTGATTTAATTCATAGCAAATCGCTGACATATAAATCATGTTTTTTAATGTTTTCCTAGGGTGAATACATATTGGTACGTGACAGATCTGCGATCGTAGATCAGTAATAATTCGCGTGCTCAGAAATATTCGTTAAATATTGTTTTCTCAGCCTTATGAGAACCCGCGTCCGAGAAAATGGAGCTTATTCAGCGGCCCGTAATAGGGTCAACAGTGATCGGAAGGTTTCTCGAATGTACCCTGTTTGCCAAGTAATAAATTTTCTCTATTTCCCTTTCTGCGGTTGTGATTCTCAATTTACACCTTTATTGAATCATTGATTGCCCGCGTAGAATAATAGAAATATCTGCAACCAATACGGATTTCCAATGACCGTAATACATAAATACCGATTATGGATGTAAATTTGTTCTTTTTGAAAGAAAGATATATATTTTTGGGTTACGAATAACCTGAACATTTTGGAAAAACTCCTACTACACGCGGAAAATATTGCTTGTGCAGTGACGGAGGACTTAGCTAGCATATGAATTGAACCCACGACGCCTGGATGGGAACTTTTTGAAGCTTATAAACCTCATTTTCAAATATTTTCAATCATTGGACCTTTGCTACCTTTTTATTGAAAGTAACAAAAAATATATGGGAATTAATTGAAGGTGATATTGACAGTTCTTAGAAAACGAAGCATGATACCGATAACTACGGACGGACTGGGGTAGCTGTAACTCAGTGGATCAGAGCAGAAGATCCCGGATAGACCAAGAGGTCCTGGGTTCGAATCCCAGCTGCTACCGTTACCGTATTCTTTTCTTTTTGGTTTCATGATTCGTTATGAGAGTTGCTAATATTATATTAAATTTATTTTATTTATTTAACATTTATTATTGGCTGACGTATTGGCCATCTCACTAGGTGTGAAACGCCTGTGTTGAGATGGCAATTTACAAAAGTGGTTGTTCAGCTAGGTTATTGCATACATATGATGAAAATGACAAATAGATTTCAATTTACATGACAAATAGATTGATAGATTTCAATTTAGATGACCAATAGATGGATAGATTTCAATTTAGCTGACAAATAGATAGATAGATTACAATTTAGGATTAAAAAAAAACTAATTTAACGGCATAAAAGAATTTAGAAGCAGACAGGTTTATTGGAGGTGATGAATGATCTTACTTTTAAATGAAATTTTGGTTTGCGTATGTGTCACTAGGTATCAATAAAATTTAGTTCTGCGAATTAAACACTAAATCCATTATTGGTATGCATTTACATATGTTTCATTATATATGTATAATAATACATACAATTAACGAATCTTTCTTGAAATGTAATTAGCCCTGTCTACACACCGCGCTCCTAGTGTTCGAGGCAGTTCCCAAACAACAAATAATTTATTTAGCAGTCAAAAGGGCAAACAATCAAAAAATCAATAGGAACCGTAATAATATTTCAGGCCTTTGCATTATTGTTTAACTATTCCTTGATGCTTGCTCGCGCTTGACTAGATCATGCTCCGCACGCCCCTCGGAACCAGGACGTGAGTTCCCAAAAATGGGAATTTTACGGACAATTGAATAACCAACATATCAGAGTATACTCGTACGTCATTAGTCGTACCATAATTGATTAAAAAATACCATTATTTAAGTTAGATGTATGGGGAAATTGATGACGAAACTTGTGTTAGTTGTTTTAAGCTGGATTTGGGTTTCCCCATTCTGTTGATTAAATTTTGTTTCCTGTTCTGAGATTATTCTTGTAGTATTTACTTTTCATGTAAAGCATCGCTTTGAAATTTCTCGTTATTTGACAACATGTTACGACTTCAAAACTCTCTCAAAGAAATCAGATCCTTCAAGTCTAATGTCTAATAAAATGTCTAATAAAATGAATTAGGAATCTGTAGTTGTATTTGAATATGTAAAATTATTTGTTTTTCCTTTGTTACCTTTCTATTCAATCTTGCCGTCTCGTTAATCCGAATTCCTAGTACAAAGATATTATGTTTTCAATTTGTGGTTTAACGGAGCGACCAAACAACCCTCGGTCATATGGAGCGATTACAACGCTGCTATTTGAATTCTATCGTAGAAATCGCTTCATGTGACAAAGTATTCGGTGCAAGTCACTCCATTAGCAGTTTTTAAACGATCCCGCTATTCGATTAGAACATGTTCAATTTTGATCGCGATAATCGCGCAATCTTGGAAGTCACGTTATTTTATTTTTTTATTTACGGACCAATGTCCAATTACACAAAATACATAACGCGGAATGAAATAAACAAGAGCTACAGAAAAAAAACAGCATACACATAATACAAGAATGAAGAGACAAAAAGAGGACAAAAGTATACCTTTGAGAGAATATTCAAATCAAAGCCTGAACATAGTTTTAGTAGAGTCCATGATTTTAGACATTCTAAATGATAATCTTCGAGTTCTAATTTCGTAAAGCCCTACAAAAATCATTCAGACTCGTACCAAAAATTTCAACAAATCTCGACATTCTGGATAGTGGAGAATGGTATCCATAATTAGTAGTGTTTATTGAGGAAAAGCAATTCATTGTTCCTGAGTCTACCGCAAGAAATGTTGAACAAAATGAGCTGTAACAAAGAAGGTGAGTCAATAATACGATTAATTATCTATAAAATGCAAATAAGATCAAAGTCTTTACTACGCTTTTCTAATGTAGAAAAGTTTATAGTTTGTTCAAGTTTAACATGGGAGTAATCGCCTCTTTCTCGCCGTGATGCAGTTTTAATTAGTCGATTTTTGCATCCTCTGACAAAAATAACAGCTAAAATTTTGGTTGTTTTAATTATTTTATGCATTGTGATTATTGCGTTTTTTTCTGTTTATGTAGTTGTTTTTTCTCTTCGACTAATCCAGTCACCAAGTCATTTCCTCTTTTTGGGAGGCCTTTCTATTTCACTTAACATTTTTTTAATTCAAATGAATCAGTCTATTCATAAACACAGAACGATATTCGTACGTTTATGACAGTCCATTCGCTTCTTTCTGCTTGCAGTTCCAGATATTCCAGTAGCTCCATGTGACTACTAGCGGCTAGGTGAAGTGGCGATCACTCGCTGTGGAAACATAGCAGCGTTGTAATTGCTCTGCGTGATCTATATTACTCTAAGGATCTAGGCTTCAAGGGATTTGATATCAGGCATGGGCAATCTTTTCTCGGCTGGAGCCGGATTACCAAAATATTTACAATCACCTGACTATTATTTAAGACGGCATTAAATAAGAGTGGGAGGTTCTCCTGTGAGATCTAGGGACACTTTTTTTCTCTAAAAATATATAATATTGAATCAATATCCTGCTTATACTATCTTTCTTTATCCAATTTTTTTGCCTTTGTGAATAAAATCCCTTTGTTTTCAATGATTGTATAATTGGGATTAAAAAACGTGTATGTTATAATAAGTATATAAATTGAAAAACCCACATTATACAAAAAAATAAATATTTAAACAACATTGTTAAAATATAATAATATGTGAAACAAACTTACTGCGAAATTTAGCCTTGTACTTGACTACAAAGTTATTAATGTATAATTCGACATTCCGTAAAGAAATTCACATAGGATTTTCAAGATTTTTTCGTTGCCTTGTTCGAATATTTTAGTTACTGTGTTACATTATCGAATAAAACTGTAAAAAAAGTCTCGTAAATTACTCTATTTTTCTTTTGCTATTGTTTTCATCACCATTGTCTGTAACTAATTTGTAAACACATAATACAGATTACAAATCTTCAACGTTTTATCTTGTTACTATTAAATAAGACACAGTATTTATAATTTATTCATGATATCTTATGAAAAGAAAAACTTAATAAAACACGGACACATTCGATATTTTGAAGTATCTGAACGACTTTTGGTATGATCGAAACCCCACACGCCCGCAGGCGTGATTTAAACGTGCCGCGTGCCTGATGCTGCCCGCGGCCCGGAGGTTGCCCATATGCGACATATACAGGGTATTAAGTGACGTCCTGACTTATTTAAACCAGTGATTCCTGACCATATTTGGAGTAAATAATGTAAATGAAATTTTTGGGTCTTGTGATGTTTTATTTTTTATTTACTTTTTATTTATACTTTTGTTTATTTGTGTATATATTTGACAGGTAGGTTCCAGCTGGGCGATTACTCGGCTGAGTGATCAGTGACGATGTGGAAATTTTTTTTTGTTGTTTTAAAAAAAAAATAAAAACTGCAAAAAATATCAACGGAGACCAAAATTTTATTAACATTTTTTACTCAAAATATGGCCAGGAATCGCTGGGTAAAGTAAGTCAGGTACATCTATTAGCCCTCTGTATAGTTAAGACTCTACAGTTAAGCACTTCATTTTGTATTACTTAAAATCACTCACAATTACTACTACATTACGACAGTGCTTAAAATTACATAAAGTATAGTTTTACAACTCATATTATTTATTATTCTTTTCATGTGTATTTGTTGTACAACCTGCTTTTGTTAAAAAAAACTTTTTTTTATTGGGTTTTCGGGTCGGGGAAATCATGCCAACCCTGTCCGAAACCCACCTGTTTCTAAGAGGCGTAAGTGACGTAATAGACGACAATCCTAGTCTTGCTTAGAATGGAACAATGTGATTGAAGAAACTGTATTACAATTTTATTGTTTACTTATTGTCAGATTGAAAGATATTCTTTTTCGTCCTTCGAATTTTGCACGGAAAATAAATATTAACGATGGCTATATTTCGTGTACGTGCCGAAGTATTTTTTTCTTAAATATGTTTCTGGCGCATGTTTGGATGCGAAGGAACTTATTAATACGACTTTTTATATGCCGAAGACATTTTCAACAGTACCTCGGGGCGGGTAATATTAGAATTTCATTAGAACGTACCTAACCTACTTCAATATTTGAAAGCTTAGCAAATAATACAGGATTGTAATATTAACTATACAAATACGTTTTCTCAAATTTGACACTTCTAAGATAAGTCGTCTTGTTTGTACTTCGTTAGTTATTACCTTTTTTCAATTTTTTAAAACGCTCCCTCGTTCTGGAAAAAAAGCGTTAAAAAAATGAGCCAATTATTAGTGTAAAGCTAGTTTCAAGTTAACATACAGTAAAAGAACAGTGGACCCTGAATTCCTGGAAATTAAGGCTTTCCATTTGCAAGCGCCTTCTTGTAATTTAATTTTAAACACAAGACTTCTTTGAATCCCATTAAAGAATTTTTACAACTTGAATTTATTTGTCTTTGCTATCTGCCAGTGATATTGCGTATTCCTTTTATATTTCTTGTTTTACAATACTAGAGGTTATTTTTTTAGTCATGGCACTGCACAGTCGTATGCTGCACATATAATTTCGCTAGAAAACACGATGTTTTAATTGGCTAATGTCTTTTGAAAAGATAATTCTAAACTGTGATAGAAAACAACTGTTCGATGTTAGTGACTTTCTATTTATATTAAAATAGGCTTCACGAAATGATCTATTATCTTCGACATTCTATTCCAAAAACTTATACCCTCTTACTTATTAGATTCTAACTCGTCGGTTCAGCTTTGGTATAGTTAAGCCGGCCATAAGCCCGGTTTAAGGCCGGTTTCACCATACTTAGGCCGTGGTAATATGTCAAGTTTTTCACCATTCCGACCTTTTTAATATCTAGAGCCACCTGCAAATTCGATTCCGATGAATTTCCTCCGATCATGCTTGACCCTCGTTTCCAGGCCATGCTCTATTGTTTGGTTTATTCCAATTAGTCCCATCGCCTCGCGGTGTGTTCTCAGCCGGAGCAATTACGCCGTCATTACTCTTGACATTTTTTCAAATCACATTGAAATATTATCCAATCTTGTTTTCCAGGACGTTACACGGGGACATGATTTATTACGGAACTTGTGTGGTTGGGGGAGATTTTTTGCGGTCCGTTTAAAAGACAGCATTGAATGGCAGATAGAGTACTCACCTAGTACCCTTTCAATTGCTTTCGAAGTGTCTCATTACTTTTTGGCATCTTATTAAAATTTTGTATTATAGTCTATTATAACATTTTTCGAAAAAGCGAAAACGTTCGTTCAAATAGTTATGAATAATTGATTTTAGGCTAAAATTTGGTTCTTTGCAGTTGAAATTAAAATTTGAACGGTTTTTCGGGTCTAGAATTTCTAGATCAATTAATTTCAGCTCGTAAGGCCATTTTTGTCAAGAGTTACGGATCTCCAAAACATCTATTTAACGACAACTTTCGCTAATAAACAATGTTCTCAAGTGAGCTGCCAGATAAGTATGGTCCTGTATAATGTTATCTCCCTGTACGTAAAATTAATAATATATATATATATTTTAAAACGGCATTACGTTCATTGGTCAAATTCATTATACATATACCTGGTATTACAGATCGATGAACTGGTGAATACAATCGGTTAGCCATAAGTTGTAATAATAGATTGTCTATAGTAAGTGCTAAGATAGAGCATTGGAAAAAGTAGGTATTTGTACAGCGCTCGTTGAGGTGATTTTTCACAAAAAACAGCGCTGTACAAATCGTCCACAATCGTCACAAAAATATTATTGTTATTATTATTACTGACTTTCAAAACAAGAGAGAAAACAAGTGTTTATTTTTTTATTTTTCAAACCAAATCCTGAACGGTGAAATAAAGTTAGTCGGCTTGCGCAAGTAAATTTTATTTAATTAATTTGTGCTGTTTTACAATTAATTCATTTAAAAATAATATGTAGTATATTTGCGCACGTTCCAGAGTGGAAGATACTCTCAGTATCGCCCTGGTGAAAGACCACCATTCAGAATTGAAACGTTGCTTGAAATGGCTTTTAGCCGTGTTTGGTGACCAGATCTGAATAGCCAGGTATTTCCCCACCGCCCTCTCCCCCTTCTCCTTCCCCTACCCAATACCTTCAGCCTCACAACATTCCCCAATTGGGGATGCCATAGTCTCACTGGCTCCAGACGATTGGCAGAAGTTGGGACTCTTTGGGGTATTCATGTTAAAACAAAATGTATATATATATATATACATTTTACGATTCCTAAAGTACTGAGAGTACGAGTTCTATTAACTTATCTACGTAGATATATCAAAAAGTTTCTCTGTCAGGATGTATTTCTCTGAAGCCTCACAACTTTACTGAAGTTGCGAGCAATGATCCACGAGTAACTACTTACTTTCAGAATTTGCTCATTTATATCATTTCAAATCGTAAATGTCGCAGGATCAAAAGCCAGTTTAATACTGGCTAGAAATGATAAAAATAGGCAAGTTTAAAAATATTAATCACAATATAGTCTTCAAAAGTCGTGAATTAAATTTTTTTATTAATACATGTATTTTATATGAGGTGTCTCCTAATTTACCTGATTTTATAAACATGTGTTATATTTAAATAGTTAATAAAGACAGATAAATTAATTTTTCGATATCGCCAAAATTGACATAGTTATGAGCTTTTTTATTGAAATTTTTTGTTACACAAGTACATTTTGAGATAGCTATAAAATATAAGAAAATATGATAAAAATTAAATATGTAAACAAAAGAATCCCACAAAGGTAAATCCCGTGTGTGGGTATTATAACAGTTTTTTTTATCACTTTTCTATGAGTTATGTGAAAGTTTTCATCTTTAACAAAAATTAAGGTAATGATTTTCTTAAAAGAAATTAGTGCTAGCGAAAATAATAAACATAAAATATGTCATAAAGTGAAAATAAGAAACAAACAAAAATAACATTTCATTAGTTATGACAATAAACAGAATTTACTGTTATTATCATACGTACAAAAGTATAATAATAATTTTAGTGGGCATTTTAAAATCACACATAAGTATGATACTCATGTTTAGAAAGTAGGTTTTATAAAAATGTATATGTATTGTGCTATTGGTGTAATAAAAAATGATAACGTAAAATAAGGCATTGAATAGTACAATACATTATTGGTACCAGGTGATAAATTGAGTTGGATTTGAAAAGTCTAACATTAAAATTTAAACAAAAGATCACAAGCTAGAATTTTGTCTAAAGGAAAATACTATAGATGACTGTTAAGCCTTAAAAGAAAAAATATCTATTTCATTGTTTATTTATCCAAGCTTTAATATATTTTTTATAAGGGTTAATGTTTTGACATAACACGGTCTCTTCAAAGGTTATGAAAAGTGAATTATACGTTTTTGGTGCAATAAAATTCATATAACTTAGGGCCAACCCGTTTTTTTAATGGGGTACTGCATATACATATTTAACGTGCCTTTGGCTAGAGCGATTTGAATTTTTTGTGAAGTTCTTTGGACGCATGTAAATAAATTTTAGACATCGGTAAATCGTATACAATCGTGTCTCGTGACGACGCACGAGACATAATTCAGTACAATTCATAATTCGAATGACAGTACTGCAGTATTTGCCGCACCAGTCATTGTGTAATAATAATAATATTTGGATGATTTATATATCGTAGTTTTTGTGAAAAATCACCTCAAGGGCGCTGTACAAATGTTTTATTTTTATTTATTTTTTTATGTTCTATCTTATCACTAATTATAAACAATCCATTATTATTACTTATGGCTTATTAATTGCATTCACCGGTTCATTGAACTGTAATACCTAATTATGTGTACAATGCATTTGACCAATGATCGTGACGCCACGTTAAAATATACAGATTATTTATTTTATGCACAGCCAAATAATACTATACAGGACCATACTTACCTGACAGCTCACTTGATATAAATTCTGTTCATTAGCAAAATTTACATACGGTTCTGTACGCAGAGGACATAATTTTGGAAAACGAGAAAGCTGAAACGGGCCGAGAAGCGTGTTCAAAAATTCAATCCAAAAATTTGAGAAATCTCAACCTATGACTGATTTACGTCATTTAAGTAAATCAGTCATTGTGCAATATTTAGGTCACTCAATGTGTTTTCCTGTAATCCTTAACCAATATTAATTCATTCATGCGGTGATATTGTTCGAACAACGGTTATATTGTTTTAGGTACATAATATGATTTCAGGTTTCAATCCGAGGGCAGTATTATTTGTTTTACCGAAAATATTAACGCCTACCCTACACCTATTGATTTCGTATTTCGAAATCAAAGATATTATTGCTGTCAACATCTCGACCCATTATCCACAACATATGTCTTCCCTTCGCCCTTTTAACAAAGGGCCTCTCCCGCCCCTTTGTATTAAAATGTCCTCGCCTCGTAATGGCCGGGCACTGTTCGGCATCAGCGATTCTCGGGTAAAAGGGTCTACGGGTCATTCGCTCGTAAATCCAAATCCCCACCTTGCAAGTGTTGGCCTTACCCACCCAAGCACCGAAGGTGAAACATCTGGTTCTTGATCAAAATGGACAGATAATTTGTAGACTCAACGAAAACTGATAAAGAAATCAGCAACCTTTTTGATGAAGGTTGAATACTTAAGTCAGTAGTTAGAGATATTCCAACATGCTTTTCTGTACAACACAGTTTTGAGTTGATTTAACTAAACTGCAGTTATTAACAAATTGGTATTGTATTCAGTGCTGTAAATCCGTTTTTTTGCAAAGTTCGTCGGTTATATATTTTCGAATACGTGCTATGTTGCTTAATGCTTTATTATGTTTTGCTACAGGAGGATGGGAGTTAAGTGGCCCGGGGCTTTATTCAGGTCTATCGGCCATAATCGCCCTACTATGGCGAACACTCCAGTTTTTGCTTCTACAAGCTCTTATCGTTTAGAACACATAAGTTTGACAGACCTCACTAAAATGGCTGCATATCTATCCTAAGAAGTATCTCTAAATAAGACAAAATTCCATTATTTTGCCAATTGTACCTGCCATGAATAATAATAATAATAATAATTCTTGGAAGACTTGTATAGCACCGTTTTTGTGAAAAATCACATCAATGTACAAATACTACTTGCTAGGGTTTATCTAATAATGTACAAACAGATACAGAAACATACTTACCTGGTAGGCACTCTAGATTAAAACGTTAAATTACAAAGTTTTCGCTTGAGAAACACTATATTAGAAGACACCGCACATTGCATGATATTGCAGTTACTGTTGAAATTCAATTTGTCATTGACATTTTAATGCTGTCACATTGACCAACTTAATTTTATTGATATTAATTGTACATGTGATTTTTTAACCAGTCAGATTTAATCTGCAAGATTTCCTAAACGTTTTTATTTTCAGCGTTATAAATGAATTCACGATAATTTATGGATTAAATTTGATATTTTCTCTTTGTTTCGTTCGGAACATTGATATTTTCCTAATATATGACCTTTCCCCCAAAAATATATGAACATTATTGAGCATTTCCTTTTACACGGGCTAACAACCTCACAGGGCCTTTGTTTTATTTTCCGCAACTTCTTTGTCAAAAGGAATAATGGTTATTGCTAACATCGCTTTAACGCTAACTTTGTAATAATGTTTCAACGTGTTTTATTTTATAAATAAATATCTAAACAGACATTTAATTAGGTACCATTAAATTAATAGTTAGTACCCATCAATTATTTGAAAAAATTAGAAATGGTGGTAAAAATGACTTATTGCTAAATATACATTTTGAAAAATCCACGACTTTAATTATAATAAATTGATTATTTTTACTGCCCCGTTTTCGTGATAAAAACACCTTAAGGGTGCTTTACAACATAATTTATCTAACCTTTAACTTATCACTTTAGACTTGCATCTATTAACTTACATGTACGACTTATTACCAATGGCTTACAACTAAGAACTAATGATCTAGAAACTAACAAATTCAGACTTATAATTAGTGACTTTTAGATTTAAGACTTGAACATATTTGTAAACAGGTGGGTCTTATAAACAATATTGTTGTATGGCTAACATCTATGGTTTATGAATAGGGGCTCAGCCACACTACGGACGAAAAAAGTCGCCCTAAAATACATTAAGTTTTTTTTTTATTGTAAAAAGTTATTTGTTTAATTATAAACTGCACTTTACGAAACTTTCCACCAATTTTTAAAATTATTTTTATTTAGTTTAAGATTTTAAAATGAATTATACTCACCTTTATTGATTTTGAATTTCTTGCTTTAATAATAATAATATGGGATAATTTGTATAGCGCTGTTTTTTTGTGAAAAATCACCTACTATTACTTGCTGTGTTTATATTGTATGTACAAACAGACACAGAAACATACTCTCGTAGGTATAAAGTTTTAGCTTGGGAGGATCTGATTTTGCACGCACAGGACACAATATTAGAAAACACTGCACATCGCATGATATTCCAGTTGCTATTTTATTCTTATTTTTTATTTGTACATATTCTGTATACTTGTATTCTTTCAAGATGTCGTATTTCTATAATCTGTCGGTATGCACGAAATTGATTCGTTTAACGACATAACTAATTACATATGTGTGTAGGTACGTATTTAGATTAATTTGCTTTCAAATGCATTTAATTCCCTATGGTTCTGAGCACACCATATAGGTGTACTAAGGAACTGAATTCGACTGTATTAAATTAAAAAAAATAAATAAATGGAGTTCTACGAATTGAACACAAAAACAATTAATACGACTGTATTAAGTTTTTTGTAAATATCGGAATCATGTTTTTAATACAGCTCTGAAAATGTGTATTTTTATATGATCCGATCTAGGTCATACATTTTTTCATTAGTCATATTTCAAAGTGCTCCCGAACAGTAGCTATACGCACAAAATTGACATTAGAAAAACGTTGTGTACTTTTATTCAACTGGTGTGTGCTTAACATGGCAGAAGCAATAATCATACATTCGTCGTGTATGTAAGAACTGTAATCACACACATAATATCGATGGAGAATAGAGACGATCTTCAGAAATGCCGATTCATATCTGTTGAATGATATTGAATAGCAACCACATCTGATTGCTGTCGGAGTCAAATAATATTATATTATACCGTGTGTCGTATGACATGAGCCAAATATGAAGCTGTGTCGGAGTGTCTGATATTAGTAGTGATATTACTGATTTTGATCATTTCCTTTATCTCCATACAGTCTATCAAACCCCCCAAGGCCCATTGTTCTCTTCAAATATCTATGCAGTATTGTTTCCTAGTATAAAATGTCACCTTAATGGATTTATTTAATACATTCAGTTTCAAGTTGCATTTATTTAACAAATAGCTGATGTTTACCTGGCCTTGGCTCGTCGTTTAGGTGCCTTAATTGATTTGACAGCGAAAGTAATTATCTCTAAACAAAGAAACATTCATTTGAAATTTTTATTTCATTCCAAACGTTTATTTTTTCAAAATACATCAAAATAAACTTCTTAAGTAGGTACCTAGCTTCTTACGCTTTTTAAGGTAATTTTATAGATATTTTCGAGTCCTAAAATTCATTTTATGAATACTTTCCAGTCCTAAAAATTATAAGTATTTCAATAAATACCAACTCCTGTTGTGCCACCAACCATCTAATAAATGTAACATCATTAGAAAAGGAGCAACAAATAACCATGTAAAACTATCATCTCTATAAATAAATTTTCTAATAAAACTGTGTTCATCTGAAGCGACCTGCCAGGTAAGTATGTTTTTCTGTATCTGTTTGTACATAATTAGCTAAGAAATATATGTACAGCGCCCTTGAGGTGATTTTTCACAAAAACGGCGCTAAACAAGTCATCCAACTATTATTATTATTATTATTATCTTTATCCCAGCACGTGTGAGTTGGCTGATTTTTCAATTTACGAAGTTGCGTGTGTGTTTGTGTAAGTATGAATCCTTATGGCATCATAAATTTATGACTAGGACGGTAACAGCTTGAACATTATGTCTGCATAAACTTGAAATTTGAATCCATAGCTGCATAAACTTGAATTATGAAATTTATGAGATCATAAGGGGCGATTGTATGAGACGTGCCTCACTGCTCAAGTGGTTCAGGAAGTATGGGTCATCTGTTCAGTGTTTTTATCTCGAGTTGATTCTCTCCTCATTGCTGCAGGGTTACAAGGCGAAAATATTTATAGATGAGTGTGTTTTATTTCGTCGTTTGGTCAGACGTTTTGACTATTCATGCAAGTAATATGGAAAACCCCATGAATTGAAATGAAACAGGTATATAAACACGGTGTAAAGGGATTATAGAGTCTTTATGTTGCGAAAAGATTTTGAAATATGAATTATAAATCCCAGCATTTTAGTGGCTTTATTGATAACCTCATTAGTGTGTTTTATAAAATTTAGTTTCTCATCCAGTATCACCCCAAGGTCTCGAATAGATTCTACTTCAGTAATATGTGTATCGTTTAAAGTATAATAAAAATAAATTTTCTTTTTCCTACCTGTGAATGATAATTTGTTACATTTTGAAATATTAATAACTAATTTGTTGATGTATGGCAGTGAGGTGTGGAATTGGGCAAGGAAGGATGAAAGTAAACTGAATGCCTTAGAAATGAAATTTTTGAGGCGAATGTGTGATAAAACCATGTATGATTGTGTGAAAAATATTGAGATTCGTAAAGAATGCGAATGAATGAAGAAAGGAGTGTAAGGAGAATATATGACGCTAATGTGAATGGAAGAAGAAGCCGGGAACGTCTGAGGAACACATGGCACGATTAAGTGAATCAAATACTTGAGTCGGGCCATGTCAGAAGTCGGAATAACAGAAGAGAATGTATGAGACGTTGTATGAATGTGAATGAGTTGTTTGGCGGCTCTCCTTTCTGCCTACCCCTGCGGAGAAACGGCGTGATGGTTAGTTAGTTAGTTAATTTGTTCAATTTGCAGTAAACAAAAAGACGATTGAGATCATCTTGAAGTTTGATGCAGTCATTGATCGATTTGACAACTGAATATATTTTTTTATCATATGCGAATGCTAAGCAATTGGCATGTAAAAAACATTTGTGAATACCGTAAATGCATACATTAAATAATAGTGGCCCTATGTGACTTTTTACTCACAGAAAGGTGAGTTGTGGGTTGGAAGACATTTGGAAGGGGCGAGAAGGTCTGTTTGCTGGGTTTTTAAATCAATCAACGTTTCTGTTATGAATAGTCGTCTCCACTCGGAAGGATCTTTATGAGATTGATATTTTATGTGAAAAAACAGATTAATTTTTATTAAGATGCCTATGCCTGATGGTAAAGTTTTTTCCACCAAGTCTCGTCGTACAATTTGCATATTTATGTACAAAACTGAAAAAAAACTTTTATCTTTGTATTGTACTTGGCTTCTAAATTTTGCGGCTTTCATCGAGTAAAAAACAATCTACAAACAAATCTTTTTATTTAATTCTGCCGAATAGATATTAACTAATTAAGTAATCATCACGCCGTTTTCCCGCAGGTTTTGTCACACACTTTTTGCTTCATTCACATTCATACATTCCCTCAAACATACTCTTTTATTATTCCGACCTTTATGGCCTGAATCAAGTATTTGATTCACTTCTTCTTCTACCATTCACATTTGCGTTATATACTTTCCTTACCCTCCTTTCTTAGTTTATCCTCTAAGCGTCCCTTTTTTTATCTTACTCACTACTCCGAATCGCAATTTTTTTACGCGGTCATAAATGGGTTTACAACACATACGCCTCAGGGATCTCATTTATACAGCAGTCAGTCTACTTTCATCCTTTCTCTGCCAGTTCCATACCTCACTGCCATTTTTTTATCTTACTCACTACTCCGAATCACAATTTTTTTTCGCGGTCATAAATGGGTTTACAACACATACGCCTCAGGGATCTCATTTATACAGCAGTCAGTCTACTTTCATCCTTTCTCTGCCAGTTCCATACCTCACTGCCATACATCACCATTACCCAAACAACTGTATCGTGAACCTTCAAATATCATCTTGTCAAATGTCACGATACGTTTAACCACAAATTGAAAGTTATTCATTGTATTTTTATTTTCGTAAAACACAACGATTTGAATAAATAAATTAGTAGTGTACCAAATATTATTAACTTTGTGTTTCCTGCCTTCAAAATAAAACCATGTAAATTTAATTTAACCCTTATTGAACTGAAATATATTTATGATATTGGCCTAACCAACTGTTTGCGGACTGCATTCACCGCATTATTTTGTTCGTAAACAATTTTTGTTAAATTTAATTTGTACTGCCGACCGCAACAGTGCAAACACTGGTAGTTAGTAGGCAAACCGTCCGCAGCACATTTGAAGCACCGGACCCGGTTTTGCAGCTGTTATTACGCCATTATGAACCGTTTTACCAATAAACCAACACGTTTTGTGTTGAGATAATTCATATTGCACCCAATAATAGGTAATGCTGCCTCTGAATGCATTTTCGCAACGTGAACAGTTGGTTATTAAATGAAACTGAGGTTAACCCGACTTAAGAGGTTGTCAGACCCAAAAGGTTAAAATACATATATATGAATCCATTGCTTATTTGACGATATTTTCCTATTTTAAATCTCTATATATTAAATTAATGTTTGTTTGTTTGTCCTCTATTTTCTCGAAAATTACTTGGCCGTTTTCGCTGAAAATAGTACAATTTGTTCTTATTAATGAAGTTCAATGTATAAAATTTTTGATATAACGTTTTAAAATTAGTATGAAATACATTGTACCCTCATTGTTCTATTGAGGTTAGCCCGTAGATATACCACTTTGGTTAGCCACACATTACATATTCAAAAGAAGAAGGTTTGTTTGGGTAGAACACTTTCAAAATGTTTAACATAAACTACTTAAGAACTTTATTATTTAGATATATTTAAAAAAAAAATTTTTTTTGGAATGAAATAAATTTTTCGAATGATTGTTTAGAGATAGTAATAGTCGTCATAAGGCATTACTATCTCTGTCAAATCAATTATGGCACCTAAAGGACAAGCGAGAATTCACAACTTCATAACTTTATTCCTAAAACAAAACAAAAAATCCCGAGCCAGGCCGGCTAGGTTTATTACATACGAACGTTTTTGCACAAAGGTAGCTTTTTTCATTTCCATTTTTGGAACTATGGTGGAATTCCATCGATTTAAAGATTTATCTCAAGATTTTTTTGAGGATTCCCAGTTTTACTACAAAATTATTTTTTTTCTCGATTAGAGCGGGAACATGTACAAAAGCTCTTTATTCTAAGAACGCTATTTAAAGCAGGGATTATAATGCTTATAGATATAATCATTATTGCTTAAAATATGGTTTATGGTATACAAAAAATATACACTTATTCAAATATTGAGGAAGAAAAAAATTTAATATTTTTCCCGTTTGCATTTTTGACGTGATATTAATTTATTTTTCATTTTGTTTCAGGTATGTCAACTTCAATTTATCAAACTCCCAATCGTCGCAGGGGGGTGAAGACGCCCCTTCTCCAAAAAGATCACCTAGCAAGAAAAGTATACCCACATAATACGTGCCTTCCTCAAATTAAAATATGTACATAGTAGGTTTTGCTTTTGAAATATCGAAATTAGACATGAATATTTTTTGTTTGCGGTGGATCCATTAAAACTTCGGATAACCATAAACATTTATTTTTACGTTGGAATAAAATAATACATCATGCGAGTGTTTGAAACCCTATGAATGTCACCTAAACTCAATACCTTTCCTAAAAGTAATTTTACTTGTTTTTGAAATTTATGGTTTCAACACGCCCGAAGGTCTTTCGTCCCGGCAGCGATAAAACATCCAAATATATAATATTTTATTTGGGTTTTATGCTTTCTTTCCCCTCACGCACGCGTGGTCCTCCCCCCTCGGAGGGATGAACACTTGCTATTGGTTACTTACGTATTATAATGAAGTTTTATTAATTTTGGGAATTTGCTACCCTTTGCCTTATACCTTTTCCCATTCGCTCTTATGACAAATCAATGACTTAAATTCAGTTTATTCTGTTTATTAAATTGTCACGATTTTTCGATATTCAATCATCTGAAGACCATCTGTATGTAACATATTTTTAACATGAGCCAAAACTATATATTTTACGAGATCAATGTTTAACGATGCTTTAGCTACTTACGAATTATATACATACTTCTTCTTCCCCTTGTCCTACTCTGGTTGGGGATCCTTCACATCGACAAGGCGCTTCCAGGGGTCTCTGTCTTTTGCTACGTTTACAACATCCGTCCATAGTAGGTACAGCCTCTCCTCGCACAGCCTTTGGAGTTGCTTCTCCCACCTGTGTCTGGGGCGGCCCACCGGACGTTTTCCCTCAGAATTTTCAGTGGAATTCGACCTGCTGGCATTCTTAACACGTGCCCAAGTCACCTCAGTGGTAGTTTATGATGAGTAATAGTGGTTCGATGTTAAACTCCTCCCGGATCATCGAGCTTCTTATTCGATCCCATCTCATGACTCCTGCAACTCCTCTCAAAACTCTCATTTCGGCAGCTTGGACCCTAGAACTTGTACTTTCGTTCAATATCCCGGTATGGTAATAAGCGTGGGGCGATACACTGATTTGTACACTGCCAACTGCCACAGAGCTGTGAAGAGGACGCAGCACACCGCTTGCCACACCTATTCTACGGTCATTTTCTCCGTCTTGACGGCTATCGCTTGAGAATTCTACCCCAAGGTATTTAAATTGTTCAACCTGTTTCAACTGTGCCCGTTAGAATTAAATATAAATGTAATTTACCATGAGGTGCACAAGTAAAGTTATTGAAGTTATTTTTTTTTACATATTTATCAGGTGTCGATAAGGGGATCCACTTCCTGAAATTTCAACGAAATCACGCATATCTTATGCAGGTGGCGAAAATGTTGAAATTCCCGCTTTACACCGGCCGCACATTTCGATTTACTCAAAAAAATCACCAAAAAGCGTATTTTATTTTATTTCTTAAAGCTCAGGCATAATTATTAAAACGGTCATTTTCTAAGAAACTTATCACAATGAACAATACGAAAATATCGGTAAGTAGGAGATTTTGCGCTTTGAACATTTTTTCGTCAATTATCAAGTCTGAGACTTTTTTTTTCTGGGCTTATAAATGAAAGGTCAAGGTGTTTTCTACTTGCTGTATTTAATTAAATCATCTACGGTATTTCTAGGCCTTCAGATTTTCATACCAAAACTGCATGATTTTTCGTTACTTCTCATTGCATCGTCTTCATTATTAGTTGTCAACTTTTATCATTTTTTTTTTAAATAAGGTGCCCGTTTCGTTTGTTGTCTGTGATAAACAAAATAATTATTACCTTTGTAATACCGAAAATACCAACTCACGGCAGTCCACCCTTAGGTCAGCAGCGTCATCAGCCATCGGCAGGTTGAAGGAACCAAAGCGCACACCTAATACTAAGTTCGGTGATCGTGCTTTCGGAGTGTCAGGACCTAAAGCCTGAAATGAACTGCCGCATGACTTAAGAATTATCAAAGACTCAACAGAATTCAGAACTAAACTTAAAACACATCTTTTCAGACAATCGTATCCATAAATTGAAGAAATTCACCTGTAAATTGCTTAGCTAGGCTAGCCGGTTAGTACTTACCTAAAGTAATTAAATAAAAAAAATAAAAAAATAATAATAAAAATAAAAAAAATAAAAAAAATAATAATAAAATAAAATTAAAAATTCACGCATCGGTGCGCAAATGCGTCCATAGCCCGCAACACTGTAAAATAACCAAAGTGTAAAATAAATTTTTAAAAAAAACTTTAATATTTATTAAAAGCTTCTTACGCTTTTTAAAAGGTAATTTTATAGATATTTTCGAGTCCTAAAATTCATTTTATGAATACTTTCCAGTCCTAAAATTAATACCAATAATTCAATAAATACCACCTCTTCTTGTGCCACCAATCATCTAATAAATGTAACATCAATAGAAAAGGAGAAACAAATAACCATGTAAAACGATCATCTCTATAAATATTTTTTTTCTAAAACTGTGTTCATCTGAAGCGACCTGCCAGGTAAGTATGTTTCTCTGTATCTGTTTGTACATAATTAGTTAAGAAATATTTGTACAGCGCCCTTGAGGTTGATTTTTCACAAAAACGGCGCTATACAAATCATCCAACTGTTATTATTATTATTACTAATATGAATCCAATTTTTTGAAGGTCTCAATCCGAAAATTGGTGTTAATAATGATAACTTTATTTATTGTGTTTAATTTGTAGAAATCCGTTATTATTTAAATTTAAAAAAAATTTATAGTAACTACTATTATTCAATTTTCTGCTAGGTAATTATTATTGGTTTGAAAAATGTTGAGATTTGTAAAGAATGGAAGGCTGGTGTCAACAAAAACGGCGCTGTACAAATAATCTAATTATTATTATTATTAACGTAATGAGCACGATTAAGAAAGGGACGCTTAGATGGTTCAGGCATGTAGAGCGAATGACCGAAGTGAGGAGTGTAAGAATAATATACGACGCGAATGTGAATGAAAGAAGATGCTGGGACGTCCGAGGAAGACATGGCACGATCAAGTGAATCAAATACTTGAATCGGGCCATGTCAGAATTCGGAATAATAAAAGAGAATGTATGAGACGTATGAATGTGAATGAATTAAGAAGTGTATGCCAAATCGGTTGTTTGGCGGTCCGTCCTCTCTGCCTACCCCTGCGGAGAATCGGCGTGATGGTTAGTTCGTCAAATATTACCACGCGTCACAGCTGTTTCGCCTTCCGAAAGCATCATTAAACTGATGTGAAATCACTTACAGATGATCTATTTATATTATTCCTATGTAGACACCTAACATACTTCTTATGAAAACCGTAAAACGTTTTAATTTTTAATACCAAGACTCTTTCTTATTAATTTCTGATTAGATTCAATGTTATTTTAACGGTTATTACACTGTAAAGTTTCCATACATATAGTGTAATATTATTATAGTGTAATATTGTTTATATTTGACTGGGTTATCATTGGTGTTTCCATATTAATTTTTAATTTGTAATGCAGGTGTTTTTTCCCTGCAGAATTCATTATAGTTTGATAATGCCTCGGGAAGGAGAAAAAACTGTCAGGCGTAATAATAATTACTAAGCAGAAGTTTTTTTGTTGTATATAAACCGTTTTTAAATTGAATAACACTATTCAATTTTGGAATAACTTATGGAAGCTTATAAACTTCATTGTAATATATTTTAATCATTGACGATAATATTAACAACTCTCAAAATGAAACATCATACTTTAAAACTTTAGAATAAAATTTATTTTAACGATACCTCATCTTTCGTATAATTTTAGTTTCAATACGCAAAATTAGTTCTAACAGCTCATCGAGATTGCTTTGTAGACATAGACGGAGAAAAATGGTAAAATACGAAATTTAAATGAAATGTCACCTTTTTGAAATTTTTAATTTACAAAATGTGCGAAAAATTATAATTCGTTCGTTTATCTGCGAAATTGAAAGGTAAGAAAAAATAATGCAAGCTGTCGAGACGGGCGACAAAGGAAACCGATTTCGTCCGATAATTAAAAATCGCCATTTCTTTTTTAATTTAACTCCGATCGGCGGCGTCGCCAGGTAGCGGGCAATGATCGTGAATAGTGAGAGAAAAACAGGTTTTGGATGAAACAAAAAAGGCCTAAATAAAACAAAGGTTCGGAACGAAACGAGCGAGCAACGACAGCTGCCACGAGAGGCGGCGGCCGCTACTGTAAAGTGCATAAAAAAAATTCAGTTCTCCACGGAACTTTTAGAATGCTAAGGCTTGGTGGCTTTAGGATGTCTAGGAACTATGTGAATTTTGTTTGTTGTGAGCGACAGTGCACGCGGGAATATATTGCTTAGATTATTTTGTGGTTTTTCCCCACGGTGAATCTATCGGACGTGGAATTAAAAAATTTACAGTAGATTTTTGATTTTTTATTGTGTTTGCTTCTGAAGCAGAGATTCTACTGACCGGATTCAATGGTTTCGTTGTTGGTACACCTCATGAGTGGAAGTAATTGAATTTTGCCAACGTAGAAGGATGTATGCGAGTAATTGAAAGAAACATCGTAGGCAATGGTTTATCAAGTAAATTTGGGAAATTTATATGAAGTTACATTAATAAAACAACAGGGATCACAAAAGAAGAAAATGAATTGATTTGATAGTTTTACAAAATTGTTAATAATCTGGTTGATAGTAATTTAGTAAGTAAGATCACACTATACGTTAGACCCAGATGTACAAGAAATTTTGATTTGTTCTGGACACACATACACCTAAATAATACAGGATATCATAATTTTATACCAAAAACGTCAAGATTGAACAATGAAATTAGTAAACATCACAACATAGACATTTCTTTAAATTCTATGAATAAGTTTACAATCTCAATACAAAAAGCCATATCTGATGACTTTTTTATGTTCAATTTATTTTTTATAACTTATTGAAGTTTGTAAACCTCATTGTAATATTTTTAATCATTGAAGAAGATAATATTAACCCATCCCAAATGAACCACGAAACCGAAAAAATAACAGAAATTAAAAAGATTTCAGTCGCATCTGGAACTCGAACCCAGGACCTCTACCTATCCGGGGTAACCGCTTAACCAACTTATACCATGTTTCCATGGACTTTTAGATATTAAATAGGTAACAAACTTATACTCTAAGTTCGCATGTCTCCAACTGGTTTTTGTAATTATATTGTAGGAATATGAAAGGTTTTTTTTTCTCTTATTAATATCAAAAATTATTTTAGTAAACAAAATAATACCACCCTGTAAAACACCTTTGTTAACCATGTTTCCTAGTTATTTTCGCCCCTCTCCCCCTCCAAATCACCACTCCCACTACCCTCACCTAATAATGTCAAATTATTTCTGTACTTGTTTAATTTAAGTTAGTTTTAAGAACGTTAGTGAGTGACACGGATGTGTAGAAACAGCTGTAATAAAATTAAACGTACATAGTGGCTAAAACTCTTCAAATAAAAGGTTTTTTTTTGTTAGACGCGTTTTTACCAAAATTGGATGATACCAGTGGACATGTCTACATTTAAAACGCATCCAAATTTTTGTAGCTTTTGTGAAAATTCTGTACCGTAGAATACAACGCAATGCAGAACTAGTATTCTCAATTTAATCGATACTCTAAAGTAGTCTCTGGCTTCATCTCAAAGGTGATTCTTCTCTCATCGTTAAGTAAAATAACTAACTAACTAACTAACCATCACGCTGTTTCCCCGCAGGGGTAGGCAGAGAGGACGGACCGCCAAACAACTCGATCTTGGCATACACTTCTTGCTTCACTCACATTCATACAACGCCTCATACATTCTCTTCTGTTATTCCGACTTCTGACATGGCCCGACTCGAGTATTTGATTCACTTGATCGTGCCATGTCTTCCTCGGGCGTCCCCGGCTACTTCTTCCATTCACATTCGCGTCATATATTCTATAGTAATATATAGTAAAATATCTTTTGATTAAGTTCCTGAATAACTAGATTATGGATTAATCTGAGAATGGTGTAATGTCGCGTTGAATCAATAATGTTCAGCATAAACGCCTTGTATCAATAATCGCTCCTACTTCCGTAAAGCCGTTTCCGCTCCACACAAATTATAGGGAATTATACCTTTAGCCAAGTTGATTGGCAGCCGGTGCCAAAGGGTAATTAAACAGAGTTTTCAGCTCGATAAAACAGCTCCAGCCATCTCTCTAGTTTCAAATCTATTAACTAAACAACGGATGCTGCAACCGGAAATTCGATGGTAGTTTTGAACTTTAGAAAATTTGGTTTAGGATGTTTAGATCGTACATTTAACCTAATATTTAATCACGACGGTGTTTCCTAGGTAAAGGCAAATATTTTTAGATCACAGCGTCTTTTCCACCACGATCAATAACATATCCACTGTCAAAAATTAGACAAGACGTCATTTTATTTGTTTCATTTTTTTTTCAATTGTTCAATGAGGATTGTCACTTTCCGAGTACCGGGTAAAAAAACTACTAGTAAAGCATAATTAAGCATAAGATATAGACAAGGCCCGACTAGTATTCCTGCAGCTACCCTGAACGGTGTGATCCTGAAGGTGACTGAAGAAACCAAATACCTAGGACACATAATCACCAGTACTCTGATGGATGATGAAGACATTGATAGGCAAAGACGCACTCTCAGCGTAAAATCGAATATGCTCAGTAGAAGATTTCGCCTTTGTAGTACTGCTGTGAAAAGGACTCTATTCCTTGCCTTCTGCGCAACGTTGTACACCTGCGAACTCTGGGCAAACTACAAAAAGAGTAGTATGGAAAGACTTCGCGTACAGTACAATAACGCCTTCCGCATAATGTTTGACCTCCCCAGATACTGCAGTGCTTCCAGTATGTTCACGGAGGGGCGAGTTTCCGGTTTTGCAGCCCTTATAAGATCCAGGGTGGCTGGAATGAGGGACAGAATAAACAGCTCCAGGAATATCCTCATCACAGAAGCCCGCCTCAGTCCAGCCTCCAGCATCGACGCATACTGGACAAATATATTGGCCCCTCACAATATAAATGCCGCAGCACCCTTAAGGAGTTATCCTACTCTTATTTAGTTAAATTATTATTTTCCTTTATTTATTTATTTTTACGATGTGATGTATGTTTATATTTTGTATATTTTTTATAACTATTGAATGTATATTATTGTATGGAATGTGTGGGACTGCACTAACCTCCCCACATACCGGAATAAACATTTATTATTATTATTATTATAATTCAGATGCAAAAACTTCAACATTAAAAGTTTTGATGGCATTTTCAGAGACTTTAAAAATAAAAGAACTTTGATATGAAAGTTTCACTTTTTATAATCCACTTAGATTTTAGCGAAACCTATGCACAGGTAACGAAAACGAGACGAAAATTTGTACTGTAAATTATTTGTACACATAAATTGAGTGTTTTATTTCACATAATATAATCTAGTGTCAACGCACAACTTGATTACTTTCCCCGAAAATATTAACCCTTCAAATCTTTCTTAGCAATCAGTACGATACCCAGGTTACTCGTTTTGCAAGAAATTACATGTAATGTTTTTTTTTCGTATTTCATCAGAGGTAATTAGTTATGATTCAGTCCGTTAATCTCAAATGCTTTTTAATAAAATAAAAATAAAACAAATTATATAGATGTGTACTCACTACGGTATGAAAATGAAAAACTTCGCGTTTATAATTTCACTGCATACGAAATGTGGATATGAATCTGCATATGAATCGATACAGCATTTTTACTTTGCTAACTATTAATTTTTAGCAGAAGAATATACGGGGGGATAAAAATGATAAATAAATATTTAAAACAGTGTCTTCGTGTCGTGTTCGTTAAAAGATAACGAGGTTATTAAATATTCAATAAATTTGTTCTTACAATAATTTATTATTACAAAAAAACATTAATCCATCCATGTGTATAGGTAACTTTTTTTTTTCGTAACGTAATATATTATAATATTATTGAACTACATTAGAAATTGTGTTGTGGTTGTTTTTTTTAAATATCCAAGTTTTTTTCTTCTGATTTTATAACTATATTTATTATTAGCATAATATATGATAGGTATATGTGTGCCCCACACACATTCGGACCCACGAGCCGCCACTGATAAATAGTATACCATTTTGTATTAAACTCTTAACATTTTTATACTTACACCATATTTTGTACTTTCACGTGGTTATTTATATAGTCACTAGTAAAAAGAAAATGAAGTTATTGTGGAACTAATATTACATAATATTACTTATGACTGCCGTGATACGAGGACGAGCCTAGTATGGGGGTCGAAAGAATTTTAAAAAAATTGTACACGTAAAAAAAAAATTGATTCTACCTATTTCATTTTATTCTTAGAACTTGTTTAATGAGTTGTTTAAGGATGCTCTCTGACGGTCCGCTGAGGAACGACCTTTTCTTTCGCTACCGGAAACACTGAGTAAAAAAGTCAAGTTTGCTTAAGGAAGGTAACGGTTTGCAAAGCAGTCCATTGTGGGACTTTTCTGCACAGTGTCTCCAGTAGCGAGCGAAAAGTTCGTTCCTCACCGGACCGTCAGAGAGCAGCTTAAGAATCATCAAGACATACTCATATGTAGGAACACAGTACCTACCCACGCCACCCTGTCTTTCTACCAGATTTCATATGGGCGGCTATTTCAACAGATCTCCACTTGAGCAATGAATTGGTTGAGACATGCCACAAGTGATTGACGGATGTGTCAATCATAAAACGCGCCTCTTGCATTTAACGTCCGCCACAGAAGAGATAATCCTTAGAAGTGCGATCTGCACCGACTTAAAAGATAACGGATGTCGCCAATTCGCATAATTTAGCATTTATAGCAATATCATAATTTTAATTATAAGTATTTTTTGTTCAATACTGCACTTTGATTCAATCATTATAATTTATGCGGCTGCACTCTTATAGTAGATATCAGTTCTTACATCAGTGCAACAAACGAAACTAAAAATAGACAATTTCCCGAATTGAAGTCATTGTACCTTTCTATGATTAAAAATGTTTTTAATGCATTGTTATTTTTTTTAAAGTACATTAATAATAAAAAAATAATTTTAAAAGATAAATTTAATATTTTATAATATATATTTTTTTTAACTTCAATAATTTTAATATTTTTAATTAATTGCTTACCTTCTTTCATAACTTATTGTTAATTTTTATTTGTTTTTGTAATTTGTCTATTATTACATTATTTATCGAGAATTGTCATATTTTTTTAGAATACTGTGTATCCTGATGAGAAAAGCTACGTTTTCGAAACATGTTGTTATTTTTTTTATATTAAACAGTGATGTAAATAAAATAATTCTTATTAATTTCTTATATAAAAGTGTTAACAACGACAGCGTTTACATTTAACGAGTAACAATCACGTATCTGAGTCAGGATTTTCGCGACATCATTCAATCCCTCCATAAAGTCCAAGATTTACAACCTTGGGCCAGATAGGGAACTCTCTGGCGCGGGCAGACTGAATGCTACAGACAAACAAATGAAATTGATTATCACTTCAAGAAATATGTGACACACGAATCGAAATGCCTCTAACTGTGTTTGGAGACCAGATCCGAATAGACAGGTACTTAACAACCTTTACACCATCTCCTATCCCTCCCCACCCCTTCAGCGTTACAATATACCCTAATTGGGGATGCTAGTTCCACTGGACCCTGATAACTGGGACCTGATGGGACTCTTGTGCGGTATTCAAATAAAAATTTGGACGGTGTTTAAAATAATTCAATTTATTTTTTATAACTTATTGAAGTTTGTAAACCTCATTGTAATATTTTAATCATTGAAGAAGATAATATTAACACATCCCAAATGAACCACGAAACCGAAAAAACAACAGAAATTAAAAAGATTTCAGTCGCATCTGGGACTCGAACCCATCTTAAGGACAGCAGCCAATAATATGGGATTTATAAAAATGGAGGATAATATTAATAAATCTTAAACATGAAGTATGATATCGGTGTAAATGGCGTAAATTGTACTGGTCTCATTAGCTAAGTTGGTTAAGCGGTTACCCCGGATAGGGAGAGGTCCTGGGTTCGAGTCCCAGATGCGACTGAAATCTTTTTAATTTCTGTTGTTTTTACGGTTTCGTGGTTCATTTGGGGTGTGTTAATATTATCTTCTTCAATGATTAAAAAAAATTGTTTATTTTGATACTTGAAAATGTCCGATTAATTTCATCTAATTTCAGTAAGAATTTTGCTTACTTCGGCACACGGACACGCTCACGTCTTACTTCCATCAGTTTAACTCTTCAGTGGCGTCCGTGCAATTTATGAGCTTTAACGTTATCTCGAATCAAAGTGCATCCTGTCGTAAAGACAGCAATAATGCAACTTCGGTGTATTTAATAATGCCACCATTTAGCTTCCTCAATTTGAGAGTTGTTTTTGTAATGAATTAAAAAAATATATTTTGGTAAGTACGTAAAACAGGCAAAATACCCAAAACTTATATACTTATGTGAATATCCAAAAAATAGTAATCTTAAATAAGTGGTTGTACTAAACAGCGATAATTAGCTCAGTAAAGGTTATAAAAAAATAATGAAAAACAAGTAAAGGGTAGAACAGGTTACTGATTACCAAATTATTATTGGCACCCCCCCTCCATATCCGCCCAAATTCCATCTTATACCCTCCATTACCTTAGTGAGCGGGCTTAAATATAAGATTGTCATCAGCAAGTGCCGCTAACACATAAATTTAATAAAAGCTCTATAGTAGCAATAGACAGCCCGCTCAGTGGATAGAAAAGAATATCTCCACATTTTTGCACCTCTAACCAGAGTTGATACAGAAAGAGGGAGAAATGTTCCCTGAAGCTGTACGCGAAAATTTTACAATACGATAATAATAATATTGGCATCTGTGCTGATGACACACTGATTTGGAAAATAATATAGAGTCTTTCAATAAAGGGAATCCATCACATTATCAGCTTTTAAAAAGTGTTTAATCGGGTCATTAAAAATATTTGCTAAATAAACTTTTTACTAAATTAAGAATCATAGCTCCCTCATCAGACACAAGAACTCATCTTTTCTGATAAGGTATACACGACCAAGAATACCCTTTAATTAAATATTTTGTGAATTGCTTGCAATGCAACTTATAAGAAATAAAAAAATATTTTTTTAAAAAATGTCTAAATATCGAATTTTATTTTTAACACACACGTTTATGAAGTATAAAATGATAGTTTATGTATTAGTTTTTAAAACAAATGATATGTATTCATAATAAATATAATATCAACTCATCTATGATAATTTCACATTGGAAGCTTTCACTTTTATGTTACTTTATTGTTTTAAAAGAGGGCGAAAACTATTTTATAGTGGGCGGGCACCCCCATAGACAATTTACAGACAAACAGCACAAAACGCTAATCGGTGACTCCGATTGATCATTCAAAAAGTTGAGAAGAACGGCCCTAACTTCGCTTATAATCCACTAACATCAGACAATTCATCAAAAAAATCGTAAACTTGCAAATTTGTGAAAAAAATGTACAAAATAATAACTCACAAAGCTCCTTCTTTGTGCGAGATAAGACATCCCTGCAAGATGAATACGTACCTGTGGATAAGAGAAAACAAAAATATTAGTATACAAATAATGTCCTTCAAACCAAGACATCGAAATTACCTTTTGGGCGAAGATAAACTAAAAATATAAGATCAGAGACGTTGAAATTCAACCCTTATTCAAACAGTAAGGGAGAAAACTATAAAAATAAGAAAGGAATCAAGACATTGGAATTCAAAACTTGTTCGGCAAGGACAAGAGAAAGAAATATATATTATAAAAGAGCAGACTCGTGAAAAATCACGGAATACAAAAAAAAACAAAAAAAAATCACATTTTTCATTTTATTTTAAATATTGCAACGGCTGAGAATCGAGCCCCGATTGGAAGGCAACTATGCTCACCATTACACCATCAACTATTGTATGAACGGTGGCATAAATTCATTACATATACCTACTGAACATAAGAATTACGTATTTTAGAATTAGATCGGAAATTATATTTTTTTTTAATAATTCATATGAATTTTAAAATTAGAGTGTTACGTATTACATACTGACATCACAAACGAAATTATGTTGTTTGATAAGACGATAGAAGTCACTCAATGTCGTAAAAGAAGGGAGAAAATAATAAAGAGGAAAAAATATGGGACTTAAATCCTGTAAACTACATTAGAATAGAAAGCCAGGCATTGGAAGGAAGAGAGAAGACAATAAAATAAGAAACAGAATCACGAAATTGGAATTTGACACATTTTCGACAAAGACAATATTTACTTATTTGTAAGAAACAGCTTTTAATACAAATACATACTCACATAAAAAGGAAGTTTAAAAATAGATAAGCCAACAAAGTTTCTTGTGCTGACAATGGTTAAATACAGATGTTTTATTTATGAAGCTGACAAGATAAAAAAAAATAAGAAGGAATAGGGGAGAGCAAAAGGAAGATAGGATCGGGACAGGAGATGCTCTCGATACACTTTATACTCGTGAATCAATTTGCGGTCGTAAGTATTCCTTCGATTCGATATTTTGAAAGGGTATTGTGAAATTGTACCTTATATTGCGCACAAATGCGTAATAAATGGAGTATTTAGCCTAAGATTGCTCCTGCATGCGGGCAAATGAAAAAAATCAGTTTGTCGGGATGGTCTTGAAGGTATGTGAATGTTTATAAAGTTAGAGAGCTCAGGCGAGTCCAGGCTATTATTCATAATTTTAAACAAGACATGATCAAATATTAAGTGTCGCGTTTGAAGCGTGATGAAGGTATGAAATTTTAAGGATTCGGTATTATTTTAAAAGTGTAAATTAAATTAATAATTTATATGCTTAAATGATTTACGTTGAATGCTTTCGATTCGTGCAATATGGGCTTGGTATAAAGGTGTTCATATCGGTGTGTAATATTATAAGCGGGGGCGAATATACGCGGTGTAAAGGGAGTACAGTATTTATGTTGCGAAAAGGTTTTGAAATACGAATTATTAATCCCAGCTTTTTATTGGCTTTATTGATAACCTTATTAGTTTGTTTGACAAAATTTAATTTCACACCCAGTACTACCGGATAAGATAAACAAGAAACGCAAGGATAGCAAAAAATATACATCGCATCAAATAAAAAAAAAAGGATTATGAGATGGGAAACTGGCGCCTATTCCAAATTTAAAAAAAATACGATATCGTAAGACCAATAAAATATCCCAAAAATATGTATATTATAACCGTCAAAGCAGCTTGTGACCACCCTGTGGACGTTTTACGTGATCTCAGTTCACCGTGGCCTTGAGAAAAAATTAAATTGAAATTCGCGCTCGGCATAAAATACGGGTACTTATCGGGGAATGTGCCTGCAGTCGAGGGGATAAGCGGCGACGGAGCAGCAGCCGCCGTAGACAGCGACAGGCAAGTAGGCAGGTTCGTTGAACCGGGGCATCATCACACTGTTCGTCGGAGGGATAATTATCGATGATGATACTGGCATGGTAACGAGTAATCAGAGCGGTAGATACTCTCAGTATCGACCTGGTGAAAGACCACAAATCAGAATCGAAACGTTGCTTGAAGGCGAGGTTTGGTGACCAGATCTGAAAAGATAGGCACTTCCCAACCTTCCTCTTCCACTTACCCACCCCTCTCCCTTCAACCTCACAACATAACCCTATTGGGGATACCATACTCCCACTACTTCCGACCAGTTGGGACTTTTGTACGGTTTTTACATTAAAAAAGTAATGTATAATTGGTCAATTCAAGTTCCGGGGATAATTTATATACGCGTAATGTGTTAAAACATTACCTACTTGTGTTTTCCATTTTGAAAATATTCTACCCAAACAAACCTTATTCTTTTAAATATGTAATCTGTGGCTAACCAGAGTGGTATATATATATTTATATATATATGGGCTAACCTTAATATAACATGGCGGCTACAATGTTTTTCATACTAATTTCAAAACGTTCTACATATCGGATTTCATTCAAAATTTCAAACTACTCCCTAAACCTTCCCGGCACTCATAAGAACAAACTGTGCTATTTTCAGCTAAACTGCTAGAGTAATTTTCGATAAAATCGAGAACAGACTGATAGACAGTCAAACATTCATTTATATATATAGAGATTAACTTCGTAAATATCAATAAATTTTCGTCTATTTCAAGAAAGTTCGGTAAATTAAAAATAATAAATAATAAACTATTAATTTTTAAAAGCTCAGATATGATGGTAATTATTGAAATAATATTAAAACATTCAAACAATGCAACATTGTTTTAAAAATTAATTACGTTCATAATTAAATTGATTAGGCTGCATTTTCTAAACGTGTAGAGCTTAAAGGACGACCTCCCAAAAATAAGGCGTTAAACGTCGCATTTTGCTAACGTATGCAATACAAAAATTTTTTATATGTAAATTCTATACGGGTAGTTAGGAAATGTCTAAGGTTTCCAATGACCAAAATTCTCACAATGCAATGTTTTAAACTCTATGAAATACATACCAAAAAGTGTGAAAAAATGTGCAGTTTGAAAACAAGTGAAGGCATTTTAGAGTGTTTTACATAAAAGAAAAGCTTACAGTCCAAGAACTTTCGTCATTGGAAACCTTTAACATTTTCCTAACTACACGTGTAGAATTTAAAGACAAATCGGTTATAGTATTTCTCGAGTTAGCATATTACAAAGTGTATATTTTGAGTGCCCGTCTTTAAAATGGCGCAGTACAAATTATTGTCTAATATTTTTGGCAGTCAAAATGAACAAGTATTATAGCTCCATGGCTCATGGTGGAATATCAATTCTAATCTCGTGCGTTTATCTAGAAAAAAAATCCAAAAAAAAAACTGCACATTTTATCAGCAGATTGTAACCGTGGGATTATTGGTTGAATAATCGTCAAAGAAACTGTCAAAGAAAGAATTGTTGCATCACCCGATTACTTCTTCTCGCGTGATAATCACATATCACATCAGAGACATTATGAGGTTCACAATAATAATGTGTACACCTTTGTGTGGCTTCCGCATATTTGCTAATAGTCGTCTTACAACACTGAGGTACGGGGGAAACTAATAAAAACACATGTTAGTACTTTATTACGAGAAATGCTGTAAATCAAATTTAATAATGTTATTGTGAAGTTCCGCAAGTATTTGAGTTTTTATTATTGTGACAGCTGTGTGTGACGTTTAATGCCATTTTCAAACTGCGGTTAATCCACATTGCGACGACTTACTTATATGATTTTCCTTATTTCTAATTTTGAAACTGTTAATTCATGGTGGAATTCCATATTAAAATGAATTAAGATTAAAAAACCTTTGTAACTTTTATTTATTTATAAAATACATGATTTTTAATGGAGACATTTACATGTAGTAGATACATGTAAATGTCTCCATGTCTGTTTCACGGTGACCAATGGAGTACTTTACTCCACTTAAATATTTTTTACCGGATCGGTTTCACCCTATAAAATTCATTTTTATATGATTTTATTTACTCCCACCCAATTCTAATTTGGACGGTGTTTAAAATAATTCAATTTATTTTTTATAACTTATTGAAGTTTGTAAACCTCATTGTAATATTTTAATCATTGAAGAAGTTAATATTAACACATACCAAATGAACCTCGAAACCGAAAAAACAACAGAAATTAAAAAGATTTCAGTCGCATCTGGGACTCGAACCCAGGACCTCTACCTATCCGGGGTAACCGCTTAACCAACTTAGCTAATGAGACCAGTTCAATTTACGTCATTTACACCGATATCATACTTCATGTTCAAGATTTGTTAATATTATCCTCCATTTTTATAAACCTCATATTATTGGCTGCTACCCTTATGATGATTGCAAAGTTTCATCCAGAACTCAATTGTAATCTGGATATACCTACCCGATTTTTATTTATATGAGAGATCTATTGACTTATTTTACAAGTCTGGAAAGAAATATTCAATTTATTTTTTATAACTTATTGAAGTTTGTAAACCTCATTGTAATATTTTAATCATTGAAGAAGATAATATTAACACATCCCAAATGAACCACGAAACCGAAAAAACAACAGAAATTAAAAAGATTTAGCACATTACCAACTTAGCTAATGAAATGGTGTCATTAGCTAAGTTGGTTAAGCGGTTACCCCGGATAGGTAGAGGTCCTGGGTTCGAGTCCCAGATGCGACTGAAATCTTTTTAATTTCTGTTGTTTTTTCGGTTTCGTGGTTCATTTGGGATGTGTTAATATTATCTTCTTCAATGGTTTAAAATAATTATTTATTACGAGTTAGAAAATAATTAAAATTTTCTATTCTGTGAGGTCTTTAAATTTATTATGCGTTTTCCCCGAATTTAAATGTTTTCTTAATTGATTTATTTAAATGTGTTATATTGTTTTGGTAATGTGAACATATTGAGAAGTGGTGAATAAATAATCTTATATTACGATCATTCGTTCGTTTATTAATTTCCAAATGTTCAAGTAAATTTAATCTAAGACCCTTTATTTCTATATATATATATAAGGGTTTAGACTCGTCAAGCAAGACGTGATATTATTCAGGAAGAGATGTTCTGCGAATTTTGGAAAAATTGCTTTTATTATTATAACATCGTATATGTTCTTTGAATCTAGTTGGGAAAGCCCTTCCCGTCTTTCCTATATATGGGTGGCGTTGCAGTCGTGGTGGTCAAATTTTAATTCATATATGCCACTATTATTAATTTAAGGATTTTTAATTTTTAAGTTTTTTAGGCTTGTTCCTATATTATCATTTGTTCTGAAAGCTATATTTAAAAAATAAAACAATTTTTACAGATATTGGGATCGAGAAATTCCAGACATCTTGGAAGGTGTTCAGATATAGTAATATGACTGTGCCGGATATTGCTGATGATGCTAGGTGTCATAAAGTGATTTCGAACGAGGGCGATATAGCCCCCCCCCCCTCGGAGGCGATTGAAAAATGCAGGGGGCGGTCAACTCGGGGCACCGGGTAGCATTGAAAAGCAGCAAGGCAGCGCGAGAGGAATAATACAGCACTAAATAAATACGATGGGTTAAAAATCTGTTTCCACCATACTATATTATAATACCCTTAAATCTAATTTATTAACATGCGATAACTAAAATATGCAAGGGACGGAGATGTCAAGAAACAAAGGAGTTAATCATGCTAATGGTCATCACACCCAAACTCAAGAAATACTACAAATGAATGATCTATAAATTCTATACGGATAATTAGGAAAATATATATGGTTTCAAAAGACAATAGTCCACGAACTGTAATCTTTTTATTCCATATGAAATACGTACTGGAATTTTAGATAAAACCTTCAAAGTTGCTTTCACTGGTTTTCAAACTGCACCCATTTTCAGACATTTTGGGATGTATTTCATAGAATTGAAGGATTTTTGTCTTTTGAAACCTTATACATTTTCCTAGTTACCCATATAGAATTTACAGATAAATCATATATGGTATTGCTTGAGTTAGCAACCTGCAAAGTGATTTTACGGTCATTTTTTAGTGCTGACCCTCAAACATGCATATTTGTAATATGATGTCCACCTCATACAGAAAAAAACACACCATACCAAATGACATTGACGCGATTTTTTTAAACATTTAAGTGTGGAAAGGGTATGGTAAAGATGTACAGCAGAAAATAAAGTAGGTTTGTTTATTTTAATGTTTTTATTAAATATATTAAGTTTTTTCATCTGCCCCTTTTTATCGTTGTATTCATTGTGTTGTTTTTCTATAAAACACCCAATCGGGCATAATAAAGGTTTGCTGTATTATAAACACGCTTTACAACTGTTTTCATAATTATAAAGGTATTACCCACCCATTGCGCTGTAACTAGCTACTTACATAGTCTCTACCTTCTTACTTCTTTTATACTTATGTTATTATATTATGCACTAAGCCACTTGTTTTACTCTTTTGTACAACCTGCAGTTATAATGTAACCACGGGTAAAACTGTTATTCATTACGCTGTAACTACTAACTTGTTTTACACTTTAATTATTATTATATGTACTATATTATTATACTCCTTTGTATAGTTATAGTTATGTGATAAATAAATCAACATGTTAAATCCTCCTGGGCGTGAATAAATAAATAACAGGTGCTCAAAATTCATTGCAGAACATCAAATTTTGAAGAAAATACACCGTTGTTCGAGATGTGATATAATTCCAAGTAAAGTAAGACCACTGAGCACGAATAAACAAGTTCCCAAACAGTTTACATAATGAGAATTACATACTGTAGCGATGTGCAGAATCGAAATGAATACACGTTTCATGTCCGAAAAATCTAATCATTCTAATTACCGTTAATTTGTGTTAATAAGCTTTGTTTTCAAGATTTGTTGAATATTTTTTTCGGTAAATATGGGACGGATGTTTTGTTAGTTTTTGTAGACAACAAAAATTAAAGTCAAATTATCGTCCGTTTTTGGTTGTTGTTTTTAAAACATCCAAATTATGGACATCGATTAATTAAAACATTCAAATTGTGGACATCGATTAATTAAAACATCCAAATTGTGGACATCGATTAATTAAAACATCCAAATTGTGGACATCGATTAATTAAAACATCCAAATTGTGGACATCGATTAATTAAAACATCCAAATTGTGGACATCGATTAATTAAAAACATCCAAATTGTGGACATCGATTAACCAAAACATCCAAATTGGTCGCAAACTAACAATTTGCCAACTCAAGCAATACCACAAATGATTTATCTATAAATTCTACAGGTAAGAAATACATCCCAAAATATCTTAAAATAGGTGGAGTTTGAAAACCAGTGAAAGCAATTTTGAACGATTTACCTAATATTCCAATGCGCATTTCATATAGAATTTAAAATATTACAGTACTAGGATTATTGTATTTTAAAACCTTATACGTTTACCCAATTACTCGCATAAAATTTATAGATAAATCATTCGAAGTATTTTTTGAGTTAACAACCTGCAAAATATGTATTTTAGGTGCTGATCGTTAAAGTCTTCGTCGTTTTTAAGTCTAAACCTTTCCTCTAGCTTTTAACTTAACTTTTCCAGTCTTTTACATCCAAATGGTCCATTGATACGTCTATTAATTTATTTATTTACTATTTTATACGAACATGGGGCTTTTACATTATATAAGATAGTTACACTTTTGAAACAAGTGTTAGTAATAAAAAACTGGATATACATCTTTTGAAGAAAGGAGAAATCTTTACTTACATACACGTGTTAGCACTAAAAAAATGGTCGTATACAATAATAATCAATTACAGTAATTAGTATTACAATGATTAAAAGAAACAATAAACACTTTTTACTCCGACGGTTTCGGAACAACCGTTCCACCGTCAAGGTAAAATACATACTAACTTAACAGTACTTCAAAATTATGACAGAACATATTATATTAGGCGTCAAAGTGGGGGTGGGGGCGTGACTGAGGATCAGTAAAGAGTGGGGGAAGATATATAGATTGAGGGAGGGATGAAAAGAAAACATTTAAAATAGGGCTGTAAGATAGGATTTTTATAGAGATTTTTTAATTTCCAATTAAGTTGTTTAGTTGTTCCGAAACAGGTCGGCGTAAAAAAAAGTTTAAAACAAAGTTTATTGTGTAATTTAATTATAATGGATACCACACAAGGTGATAGCTTCATACAACAGTATCGTCACAGTGGTTTACAAATTAGATGTAACAAAAAAGTGGTCTCAAGTTATCAGAAGCAACATTTTGACATTAAAGAATTGATGGGGTGAGTTTTAGACATTGAATTTGTCATACAAAAATGTCGATATCACTTGTATATTTGTTTGCTAAACTATGTAGGCGAGTTTGCTCCGTAATTTGTTTGCGAAAGGTGACATTGAAAAAGGTCGATAAGACATCCTAAGTGGTCTTAGTTCATTTTTCTTTGTTCAATCAAAATATCATTCGATTCCTAAAAGGTTTCGGAAACAGATGTTTCGGTTAGCAAAGTGTTTCATTAATGATAGAAGTATGAACAAAGCGATGCGGTTGTTTGCCTACTAATTATGGCGCCACCAATGGTAAACAGGCAGAAGTAGGAACTTCTTGAGTTGATAAGAAGGTTAGTCAACGTTACATCATAACATGTTTATTTGTTTGCTCTGCATGAGTGCACTCATGTGCTATGTACATAATATACAGCCCGTTCAAGGCGTCTGCGTCTGGATGAACCGCAAAAAACCACAGAGTAAAGAAAATCCGTAGCTTAGCAAATAAGTATGGAATTGTCTAAAATGAGAGACGAGGATGCGTGGGG
>JAHDVE020002028.1:0-60379 GCA_022606495.2 Halesus radiatus
GATATTTCTATACCGAAAAGCTCTTTAAAAATTGTGTTTTTTCTTTTGTTAAAATTTTTTTTTTTTTTAAATGTAATAAATGCTTTTGCGTTTATGTTGTCAAACTGTTGGAAGTTGTTATTCGATAACTCAAATATACATAAAATATACTTAGAACACAACAAATTGAAGGCTTTATCAAAAAGCTTTAGCTCAAAAAGTCCTTCTGAGGAGTAACAATACCTTTGGGAGATGATACAGCTTTTACGCGAAGAAACATTTTAACTCTCAGAATTTAGAGTAACCGTATTAAACAGGGTCATCGTTCAGAACCAAAGTGAAATTATTATCCATCCCTTTCTCCGAGACACGATTTGCAGCTCCTTCAACACCTGGCTCTTGGATCGCTATAAATTAACCTGCATCTTCTTGCAGTTCACCCCAGGCAAACTAACCTGTTTCTATATATTATTTCCGAGCCACTCGGGAGCTTATTTGCCAACCATTTACAAGCAACAGGTCAGCGCATTACAGTAAGCAGCACACTGTCCCATATTTAGCGGCGGTTCTAAAACCTGAAACTAGCAGCCATCGGGTTTACTGTGCCGGACATTGCTTCTATCTGGAAAGGATGCAACCACCATTAGTGTCTGTGTTGCCCATTTCAATCTTTTTAATATGTTTCTATACCCTTTTAAGGAATTTAATGGTGAAAAGGTTAGACTTTCGATTTTCAAGTGTCAAGAATTCGGGCCGATCAGATAAAAAGAGGCAAAAAGCACGACATTTTTCGTTGTGTTTTGTCTCCAAAAAAGTGTACTCCTTCATACTATTAATTATATTTCAATTTTTTGTGCACTGAATATTTGAAAATGTCGGTTTTACTAACATCTTCCACTGTTTGTTGTGGCCAACTGAATAAATGAGCGTTCCTTACCAAATTCATGGAAAATATACACTTTGACGAGAAATTCGTAGTATTTCTTATTACCTTTTGATTTATTTTTGTGTTTCATTTTTCTTAGGGTAGGAACAGCTTTTCAGCCTTTATGGACTGCACGCTAGACATGGGCAGAGATTCATTCTTAGTAGTGAATCCACTCTGTCTGATTCACCTAGTCTTGTGAAATTATTCATTTAATGCATTCTGTTAATTCATAAAAAAACTAATATTAGTAAACATAATAATTAAATAAAAACGGAGAATTCTGTCGTATTGCAAGTTGCACTGGTGTTGAAAATAACATATTTAAAAATAAAATAAACACGAATATAACAATCTTACTCGACTAGATAATAAATAATTTGAAAAGTGTATATTCGAGTACACCTTATTATAGTAAATAATGGTTTTGTTTTTAAAGATAATATTACGAGCCAAACAAAAACAGACTATCACAGAAAATAAAGGACGAAATCACTAAAATGTTTTTGTTATTATCGTGACACCCTACCATCGACCAAGTATAACATCGATGCATCCTACTGAGTAGTGATTACTTCGGAAATTCCCACCCGACTACTGAAACCGATGGCTTGGCCACGCTGGGACTAATGACGAACGGAATTCCCGAGGGCATTGAGGAATGAATTAGGAACTTCTGACTAGTGTCTCGCAGTGACTTGACTAACTTTCGCCCTGCGAACCTAGAACGGACAGACTCGATATCGACCGACCAGAGACATAATAATAATAATCTGTATAGCTCCGTTTTTGTGAAAAATCACCTCAAGGGCGCTGTACTATAGTAACTACAATGTCTTGAATCCGGAATGCATCTTCTTGAATTATGGAATACTGATTGCGAAAGCGAATATGTGCTAGTCGGAATTACTGACTGCCTTCCTAGAAGCGGTTTGCCGCTACGGACTAGTGCGGACTGTGAACTAATGATGACGGATTCTATACTCGTACGTTAGATGGGAGTCCTGTACACTACAATATCTACGGCGACTTTGCGATAACGCCCATGGTATCCGCGTCGTAATTATGGTGTTACACGTTGAAAAAATGTAGGGCTCCAAGATCTAAGCTAAGAAGTGAAAAATTAATATCATGTTAAATTGAGAAACAGACCGAGGGTGTCACGACATTCAATTTATTAATTTAATTCATTCATTTAATTTCGCCCATAGTGCATGACCTGCAAACCTACAAATAATGACCCTTGGTAATAATACAATCATATGTTGCTCCTGATTCTACTTAAAAATTTTGTAAACAAAAAAATTTATGGAATGGAATTAATGGAATTTCCAAACAGAAAAGATATGTAAAATTCATAATATCAGAGCTAACCCTTCGAGAGATTTTCCTGCTTCAAAAAATAAATTTTAGTATTTTCATATTTAAAAACATAAGTGACGTAAAAAAAGTTATTGTTTTATATTAAAGTTAATCATAATAAAATAAACCTTTACAAAATCCTTGTGAAAGTGAGTGCTTCCGTTTAAAACTTACGGATTTGAATCCTAACCACACATAACCATTTAGTTTGTAAAATTAATCTACTTCTGTACGCTAATCAACGGTTCCCCTATCTTTGATCATGTCATCTAAAAATTCCAAAGAATCTCCAGCTCTGTGGTTAATGGGACAACTTTGAATATCCAGGTCGTCCTCTATTTTAACCTTCCAATTGCCAAGAGGGGTGGTCAAAATCTCTTAAATTACTCTCCTGCGTGTATTTTTTTAATGTATATGTTTTAGTTTGGGCATTATTTTGTATTTTCACAACGCCTATAAACACGCATTAAAAAAATAAATTCAAGTAAGTGTATACCCGCAGCTGCACGTTTCCGCCATTTTACTCCCACGGTGGTAGGCGATGCGCTCCATCTTACTCGCTCGCGCTATTACCAAAGTTGTGTGAGAAGTAAGGTAATCGGCCGCTGGACCGTCAGCAGGTACCAAATGGTTTTACACGTGGTAAGTCAGTAGATCCCCAGCCGCTAGGCGAGTGAATACAGAGATTTTTTTTATAAAATTGTCTACATTACGATAATTTTTTCACGAAAACGCAAAAAAGGGTAAGCCATGAGAAGAATTTGCATCAAAATTTCTGAATAAATATAAAAAGTGGCATTATAATGATAAAATGAATGGGATAACTGAGTCACCCCTCGTGGCAACGTTAGTTTTATTTTGCAGCTTGGCATGGCGAAGGTTAAGTAAACAGCGGTATGAGAATAATATGTTCCACGTCAAGTGGTGCGTTCTTGCATGACTAATATTCCTTTATTTAAAAGCTCTTTGCGACATGTGCAGTCGGGCTGCGTATAACGTTACCATTTAACGTTGTGAACCGTAAACGTGTTATACCCACGCTGTGCATTTTTTTTACTGCAGCCCATCTACTGGAGTATGCAATCATTGTTCGTGTATTCGCGTAACGGCAGTAAAAATAATGACTTGTTTAAACAATGAGAAATAGATAAATATACTGGTACAGTTTTATATTAAAATATGGGGTTAACCGCCTTAGGCCTGGGATTCCCAGACCGCTCAAACGTTTTGCTCTCAAACAATTGTAATTACGGCAAAAGTTAAGTTAAGTCATTCTCTTAGTATAATCTTCCGTTGGTGGTTGGCTCTCGTTAGACAAATATTTACTAAAAAAAAATTATAGAGTTTCACGCACGTGCACCAGCGCGGAGGGAATCAACGCTGATAGCCCCTTTTGACACTCCTTGTCGAGTGGCCATGATATTAGAGTTTCCTTGTAGTATGTACAATATTTTTTTTACCTTTCGATAAAATACCTCCAGATTAGCCGCTTCTTTCTGTCCATGGTATTTTGAGATATGTTTGATAATGAACTACCAATTCTAAAATGCTTTCATTTATGAGGTTGTAAATGAACCGTGAAAAGACAAAAGGAAATAAACCATGTTTACAAAATGTTACAGTGACTTTAGCTATGTTGAGTGGCCTGTTCTGATAGGTACTTCTATACGTATCTTCTCCATCTCTTTCACCTCTTCCCAATCCATCATCAATTGTCATGTACTAGGTAGCTAAAAACCACTTTTTACAATTGTCATCACAATACAATCGTACCTCTAGTGGGATGGGCAATATAATTGAGGTGATTTTTCACAAAAACGGCGCTATACAAATCATCCAATTATTATTATTATTATTATTATTATTATTATTATTATTATTATTATTATTATTATTATTATTATTATTATTATTATTATTATTATTATTATTATTATTATTATTATTATTATTATTATTATTATTATTATTATTATTATTATTATTATTATTATTATTATTAATAAACAATAAAAATATGTACTAAAAATTAAAAAAGAAATAAGGGTGCACCGACTCTGGACATTTGGAATTTTTTTACTTAGTAGTCGGTATCATGAATAAAATAAATAAGTAATAAAAATATAAAATAATAAATCACTCTTTCAGAAAAATCAGTCCATAATCTGTTCAGTATGTGCATCCTGCCCCTGGCTTAAATTATTCAATTCGGATGAGGGACTAAAATATTTTTTCATCATATCAAAATCCAGTGTTTTTTTTCTTCATATTTCCAATATGTGGGTCACAATCACGATTGCGGCTTTGATCGAGGAAGTAATAGCAGTTTTCCCAGCACTAGTCTCTCGTCATGCTGTTACAAATACCATCACATGTCTAACTACCATCAGTTTAACGGACAGCATTAGCGAAGATAGAATACAAAATGCTTCTGTTATCTTGTGTCGATGATTACTTTATTCTTATTCCCAATCTGGTAAATTCAATTTCTCCACTGCCAAGTTCACTAAATAATAACATGATCCTTTTTTTCATGTAAATTAAACCAGTTATACTAGAAATACACGATCAAAAATCTCCTCTTTCACTGAGAAAGTGATACATATCTGTAGGTACCGAATTCGGCAGTAGGGTGAGCGACCCACAATGTTTATTGCATTGAAAATTGGAGTGTTTTTTTATCCAACAATTCATAACAAAGTTTGCTTTGGCACTACTCACGCACTGTGACAATGGTACATTACTGACGTTTTGAATAAAGAAAATATAGGTACATAATGTCAATGTTGACGGCATCCGTGGTCAAAGGGTAAGGCTCTCGACTACGAATCCGAAGGTCGCAGGTTCAAATCTCGGCGTGCGCAAGTAAATTTGATTTTATTAATTTATGCTGTTTCACAATTAATTAATTTAAAAATTATACATAAAATATTTGCGAACATCCCAGAGTAAAAGATACTCTCAGTATCGTCCTGGTGAAAGACCGTCATTCAGAATTGAAACGTTGCTTGAAATGGGTTTTAGCCGTATTCGGTGACCAGATCTGAATAGCCAGGTATTTTCCCCACCTACCTCTTCCCCTTCTCCTTCTCCTACCCAATACCTTCAGCCTCTAAATATTCCCCAATTGGGGATGCCACAATCTCACTCGCTCGCGACGGATGTGAGCAGTTAAGACTCTTGTGCGGTATTCATATATAAACAAAATCAATAAGGTCGTGCAATAACCAGTGAACTCAAACAAGTCTAACCTTCTGTACTTCCAAGTGTACCATATTTCTATATTCCAATAACTTTTATATATCCTTATTGTTACCAATATTCGTAATTAACTCTTTTAAATATTTCTGATTATTTTTTAAGTTAATGATAAAATTAAAATATTTATAAACTAGCCTGTCTCAACATAATAAATAAATAAAATAAACTAATTATACCTACACATATAATTTATCCATAATAACATTTGAGAATTAAATATTTTTTTAGTAGTAATATGCAAGTAGGTAGGAAGCAAAATAACAATAGAACGAATACATAAACCTTTGCTTTATTTTACAGAAAATCGTCATCATCGAATAAATAATCGTATGTTATTAAATTGTCTAAAATGCAGTTAAGAGTAATTATTTTGACCATCAAATGCTTAAACAAAATTTCATGAAAAGTATTCAGAGACGATTTTGATAAGCTTCTCGATGGTAAATTGATTTAATTACTGTCAATTGAATTTTTAACACAACTTTAAATAATGTAATTAAAACTACACTTACACACTAAGTTCGTGAGCCATTTACAAGTAAATACAGATGTACATACGAGGAAAATACACGGCCATAATAAATACTTAATTAGTGTCAAGATTTATCAACTTAAATCGTATAAAAATATCAAAGTATGGTGAGAATTCGGTACTCTGAACATCTAAATAAAAAACTTTCATAGTTTTTTTTTTCCATTCTGTTCATTGCCCGTTATCAATAAAAACCAGTTCGACGTAACTCAATTCAGGTTTTTCTTTCTTTTAGTTCGTTAATGAACTCAATGCATAAATGATCACCTTTTTATTTTATTACAGCACGATAAAAGAATAAAATTCACGTTCTCTCGATGAATTGATCAAATTACTCGAACATACAAAGAACTTGCATCTTAGTGCAACAATTAAATGCTTGATGGAGGGGAGGTATTGATCAGTAATTATTTCTATTTAGGTGGATGCATTTTCAGTAAAGAAGTGTTCAAATGACCTACCAAAAAAACTGAGTTCTTGGTATAAAATAATTAATAAAATGAGGGAGTTTTCGTCAGGAAGGTCGTTCTCTTTCGAAATGTTTCTCTGTGGGTACAAAAAATTGATTAAAATCTCGACACCGTCAAACTTTTTTGATCTGTTTTAATTTGATCAGTTCTTCTTCACGTATTCAGGGTCTTCCTCGGCGTCTTCCCTGGCGTAGGGGCTGTACCCTGACTTACTATGCCAGCCAGTGGCGTAAGTCTGAGCGTAAGTGGGGGCCGCGTGGACCACGTGGTGTGCCTTTGCTACGGGGACAACTGCAGGCCAGGGATGCGCATAGGGGGCTGGTGCCGGATAGGCGGGGGCGGCGTATTGGATGGGGGCGGCGGAGTACTGGGGGATCAACGGCGCGGGCACCACGTTGTAGGTCCTGGCGATAATCTGGAACAATTGTAATAATAAGAAAAAGCACTGATATCTTATTTTCTCATAACAAATTTTTCGTTGTTGATATATGCTCGTATGTTTTAATATTGTCTTCTTTTCAGTTTTTTTTAAGCGTAGTCTGCTTTCTCCGAAAAAAATATGCACTTTGATGTATGTACTTTCATCAACAAAATATAACAGCAATTACACCGTGACAACCGGCGAGACTGAAAGACATCTTATTCTTGACTTTGGTATCTCAGAGGACTAAATGTCATCATTAAATATAATTCATAATGGTTGGACAGTTATAAATATTGAGACAGGACAGATATAGGATAAAGAAAAATGGAACATATTGTGGAATATATCAGAATACCCTCACAAGAACCTTGAAAGTAAAAACACTGCTATATCTAACACCATTTACACATTTGATAAATAACAGTAGTCCTATATCGGAGTCCTGTGGTACTCCAAATCGCACAAAACTTTGATTCTATTAAATTATTATTCTTGACTTAGAACAAATGATCATCACGTAGAATAAAATGAGTAGCACTTAACCTGACAGAGAACATTAATCGATTATATTTTCACCAATGGCTCAACAATCGCCCAACCGGCTATCCAACTTAGATTCATTACCTGGCTGATTCCAAGGACCAAGAGCAGTACCCCGATGGCCAGTCCCTTGGTGGACATGATGGTCAGCGTGATGAGCAAGGTGGTCATCATTCCCATCTTATACATGAGGGGGATCACCGCGAAACTCATCCTCTTCAGGAAGTGGTGGCCGAAGGTCCTGCCCTCTGTCGAACAAAAAGGTAAAAGAACAAAATTATATCATGTTCAATAAAATTTCTGGTATATCAATTGAATATTGTTGTAAATGTAAAAAATGTAAGATACATAAAGTTAACATATTTTGGCTTAGCCCGAGAAGTAATAGGTACGACCACAAATTGATGCACGAGTATGAAATTTATCGAGAGCATCTTCTGTCCCGATCCTATCTTCCTCTTCCTCCCCCCCCCTTCCTTCTTATTTTGTTTTTTTCTTTATCTTGCTGCTTCATATATAAAACATCTGTATTTAACCACTGTTAGCACCAGAAACTTTGTTGGCTTACCTTTTGTTAAACTTCCTTCTTGTATATATATATATATATTTGTATTAAAAACTGTTTCTTACAAATAAATAAAAGACAAATACATTTAAAAAAATGGTAATAGTCTGATGGACATGGTACATAATACACAAGTGATAATATGAGTTATAATTAAAATTAATATAATTGTACATTCTTTAAAAAAAAAGAAAAAAAAAGAAACGTATTGAAAATAGTTGCTTTCACCTTGAGAATCCACGCAGAAAATCTGTGCAAAATTCATGAGACCAGAGCTATCACTTCGAGAGTGTTTGGTGTTCCAGAACACAGTAAAGTCGATCTAGATTATAGTCAAGGTGTTTTAGGGACAATTTTTTACGGTAAAATCCATTAATTTCAAGTCCGGACCATGTGTAAAATAAAATACAACGTTGTACAAGAGATGTGGATTTCGATTTCAATAAGCAGATAGCCAAAACAATAACGCTTTTTATACGAACACGAATATAACCTAGTTTGTTATAATGACGGCGGTCCGTGAAATTGAACAATTCTGCCCATAATGATACATTTTTCAGTTAACACGAATGATGCTTACCTAACCCAGTTTTTTTCTGCAATAATGACAGTTGACCATGTAGCTGAACAATTGAACGCGTGCGTGCCATGCTCTACAGTATGAATATTTTACAGATCAACTTAACAGTGATATGACCTTAATGAAAAACATAAAAACCTCTTTGTCTTTAGTCTTGACAAGGAGCTCCCGCACTTTTCGTACGTGTGAATAGAAATGAATCAAATTGGAATGATTCAAACTAATAAATCAAATCAAAGGTATTGGTAAACCAAGTCAAATGAAACCAATAGTTTTGTTTTGCCAGATAAATGAAATAATTCATTCGGTGTCGGCCTCCGTGGTGGGGTGGTTACGATGCTCGGCTATGAATCCGAGGATGCGGGTTCAAATCCCGGCGTGCACAAGTAAATTTTATATAATCATTGAAGTAGATAATATTAACCAAATAAAACACGAAACCGAAAGAAAAAACACAGAAAATAACAACCACTCTACCCTTGACTGAGCTAATGAGACCAGTTCACTTTACGCCGTCTTCATCTACATCATACCTCAACTTCAAGACTTGCGGTTGTCCCGGTAAGACCTACCCAGGTTCGATTCCCAGATGCGACTGATACCTTTTTATTTTCAGCGATTTTTTTCGGTTTCGTGTTTCATTTAGGATTGGTTAATATTATCTTCAATGATTAAATATTACAATGGGGTTTATAAGCTTCAATAACCTAATTAAATAAATTGAATAAATTTTATTTGTTTATTTTGTGTTAATTCACAATTCATTAATTAAATATTAAATATAGTATATTTGCGGTACGTTTCAGAGTGGTAGATACTTTCAGTATCGCCCTGGTGAAAGACCACGATTCAGAATCGAAACGTTGCTTGAAATGGCTTTAACCGTGTTTGGTGACCAGATCTGAAAAGCCAGTTACTTCCCCACCTTCCTCTTCACCATTTCCTCCTCCCCTCCATACAAGCCTCACAACATACCCCAATTGGGAGATGCCATAGTCGCTAGAACTAGCTTTTTTTAAGTCATTCGGTGTTCATTAAATCAATTCGTTCTGGTTTAACGAATGATATCGATAATTAATAATTATTTCTATTTCACAGCGCAATATAAATTATCCATCAACCAACAACGAATAAATTTGAATAAAATCAATAGTGTGGTCGCCCTTATAAAAAAAATCGTCTTCATAATGTAGAAAATTTCTTTTGATTTTTCTACGCATCGTAAATTTTTAACTTAAGAAACCTTTAGAGCACATAATTTACTCATCGTTAATGAATATTTTAAATATTCAAACTTTAGAAAACAGACGATAAAAATACAACCTTTCACTTTTATTAAAATTATCAAACTCTAAATTCGATTGGGCTGAACTCTTGCATTTAATCAGCCTACACACACCTAAACGAACGTCTAGACAAATATCGACATTTTACGTAGGTATATCTCATTCCAACTATGGTTTACATTTCCCAATACAACAACCCTTACGCAATCTTCTTAACAAATAATTAAATGATATTGAATAACGTTATGAACGAGCTATTTCTATCTAGTTTATAAATTTTTTTAAACTACAATTTTACGCGGTTTTGTTTTTTTTTTATTTATTTATTAATAATAACGTTAATTTGGTGAATACTGACAGAATCTATTTTTACGCATTGATATTTGATCATGTGAAAAATATTGAAATTCGTAAAGAATGCAAGGCCGATGTAAGCGTAATGAGTAAGATTAAGAAAGGGACGCTTAGATGGTTTGGGCATGTGGAGCGAATGAACGAAGAAAGGAGTGTAAGAAGAATGTATGACGCGAATGTGAATGGAAGAAGAAGCCGGGGACGCCCGAGGAAGACATGGCACGATCAAGTGAATCAAATACTTGAGACGGGCCATGTCAGAAGTCGGAATAATAGAAGAGAATGTATGAGACGATTTATGAATGTGAATGAAGCAAGAAGTATATACCAAGATCGAGTTGTTTGGCGGTCTGCGGGGAAACGGCGTGATGGTTAGTTAGTTAGTTAGTTATTTTCTTGTTTTCTGTATTTTGCTCATGTTTTTTATCATGCTTAAAATTGTATTTTCTAAAAAAAGATGCACTGTGTACATATATGTAAAAGACCTTTATGCATAATTTGTTTTTTTAACAAACAAACAAAATTATACACTATTTCTGAACGCTCTTGAGAAGGTTGTTCAAAAAAATAACGCAATATAAATTATCTATTTAATTCTGGCTTTCTAAATCATAAAGTTTACACTACAGTGAATAATAGATTGAAACAAAATGATTCATTGGAGGAAGCGTCGACTTTATCCAAGGACTTGTCGGGGGGTGTCAAAATGAATGAAGTACGAGTAGATATGTACCAGGTAGGTAGCTATATCTGCAACTTTTTTCTGCGTATTGCCGCTGTTGTATTAAAATGTAACTAAATCGTGGAACAACCTAATTAATATTATTTATTTATCAATTCTTGAATGTGAATGAAAATAAACTGAACAACGATCAACATCAAATATCTGTCCTCAGTGTTCACTGTCAGGGTGAGCTCAATAAAGTGCTAGGTGAATGTCTTAACATCGCGAATTGCGGATAGATTGAATATATTAACATTCCATTAGAACTGCATTGTTTAATTCATTGGACAAACTATTTGATTCGCTCCATACGATTAACCTTATTTGACGTAGGATGTAACTTATTTCAAAATCAGCGATGGCTACCTGCAAAAAAAATTACTGCACACTTTTGGCGTTGGTAGCACTAAGAGCATGTGAAAACCTTCTGACGCCGGAATAGAAAACGCACTATTTATGGCAGTTTAATAGGGCACCTGTTCTTTGTGGAGACCTGGTTTTTTTAATGTGTACATGAGGGGTGGAAGACCGAAGTTCACCCGGCCGCAGAAAGACTTACTTCATAATCCTAAAGCTCCGACTCCAGTTTCAATGTACCCGGTTGTAACCGTCGTATTACCCTAACACCATAAAGTAGAGGAAGACTTTCACCACATTAATTTTTAATTGAATCGGAATGCGTGCCTAACTCGATTGAATAAAAATAAAAATTACATAGGAATTAAACGATAAAGATTTATTACGTATAAACCACTATTAAAAACATTAATATCAATATATATTGTTTATATTATATGTTTATAAACTATATTCTCTACCCTGATGAGGGAAGCTTTGCCTTTGAAACATGTAGATATTTACATATTAAATACAGTGATTTTAAACAAAGTAATTGTCATCAACTTGATAAATATGTCTCCACAAAATGAATTTACATCTTTTGAAGAAATATTATTGTTCAATTTAAAAATCGGTTTATTTATTAAAAAAAGTTCTGCTAGGTAATTATTTTTACGTGTGACAGCTGTTTCACCTTCCAAAGGCATTATAAAGCTGTGGAGAAGCCGCTTACAGATGATCTATTTATATTATTTCTATGTGGCTACTTATAAAGAAGCTTAGAATGTTTTCATTTTTATTATCAGTGATCTTTTTAATTCCTGAGTAAATTCACGGTTATTTTAATGGTTGTATTACACTATAACGTTTCCCTACTTAACGGTTATAGTGCACTATTGTTTAAAATTTCACTAAAGGTCATTAAGATTGGCATTTTATATAAAGTGGTGAACACAAAGCAATTTTTTTAACTCATTTATGAATAATATTAATTTACCGAAGAAAGCAATCTCTTTGTGACTTGACATTATAATTTAAATGAAAGATATTTTTTAAACCACTTTATTTTATTTATATTTATGCATTATCGACCGGTTTCGGTTGAACTCAATCTTTATCAAGAATGTACACATATAATCTGAATTAACATACAGAGATATATCATAATGAAGACAGTGAAAGTGGGACCCACTTTGTGTAAGTTCCTGATAAATGTTGGGTTCTACCAAAACCGATTGATAATGCATAAATATTAATAAAATAAAGTGAATAATATTACTTATTTTAATATTTAAAAAAAAACTTTAAATAAAAATGGAGTTCTACAAATTAAACTTAAACACAATAAAAAAATATTATGTATTATGATTATATGCGTTATATGCAAAGAAGTCGAACAAAGTTATAAAGTGTTTTAATCGTTATATTGCAACCCATAAATCGCTGGAGGAATAAATATTGTCCAAAAAACGTTTGAACAATTATGCCCATTTTCAACTTTCTTTTCAGATGTCGCACATTGTTAAATGATACCAAAACGAATATTATTGGTTTCGCTTAAACTAGAACAAGCCTGGCGGCTTCTCATAATACCTGTTATAAAGTAAATATAGTGGATCCGGGTTAAGCGGATTTACAGTCAGGTATTTTATATCTAGATCCATATCCTACTTACGCCTGTATCTCTGTTGGACGTCCAATATAATGTATTATAAAAACTTGATTCTAGTATTTCAGAATAGATAATTAAAAAGTTCGTTAAGATATGTAATTAACTAGCTGATGTGCACCTGACTTTACTCTTTTTTTTATGGAATAAGGTTATGAAGTTGTAAATTCTAGTTTGAAGTTTGGGTACCTTAATTGATTGAATTGAAGAAACAAAAAAACATTCATTTGAAAATTTAATTTCATTCCAAACATTTATTTTTAAAATGTTCTATCCAAATAAACCTTCTTTTATCGAATATGTAATCTACGGCTAAAAAGAGTGGTATATTCATGGGCTAACCTCAATACAACATGGCGGTTCAATATTTTTCATATTAATTTAAAAACGTTATATATCAACAGTATTACATATTGAATTTCATTAAAAATTATCCCTAAAACCTTCCCGGCACTAATAATAACAAACCGTTATATTTTCAGCGAAACCGGTAGAGTAATTTTCGAGAAAATCAAGGACAGACAAACAGACAAACATTCATTTTTATATATAAAGATATTATTAACTAGGGAATTAGAACAAAAGTTAAGAGAGTCGTGGAATTACATAGTTAAAAGATTATTAAAATAGCCGGTATTTTCCATAACTTGTTATTCTCGTATTATTGGCACTTGGCGTCACATTTCTTTTTTGCGCGAAAGAAATACAAAAACACGTTACACACATTTTTTTGTAAGATAGAAATTGTTATGAAAATCGACTGTCATTAAAAAAATATATCTATGATGTTTTTTAACCATTTTTACAAACATGCTTTCACATTTTTCAAATAAACAAAATAAAAACGTTGTAAATATATGTGCTGAAACAGCAAAAAATCTCTAATTTAATTGTGAGCTATGGCGTTATGAAATTTGGACACATTTTTCAATGGAATGAAACATTTCTTGTTTCAATAATACGCTGTGGGTCATAATGGACATATTATTTAACTCTCAAAATACCAAAGAAGACACCAGATTTTATTCGGTACATAAATTATTTCGAATAAAGGAGTTGATATAATCGGGTAATAACGTTATTAATGTAGCATATATTTTGTCAAGTAAAGAATTTAACTAGCACTTGCCTTCAACAGATTTTTCCTCCGTATCTTCATCACATTTTCCAACATTTACGAACAAAATGGCCACCGTCAGGACCACGAGGAACAAAACATTAACTTTACCGCACGCCATCTCTACTACTATCTTAAATATTCAAGTAATTATTGATACAACTCCTGCCGACGATTAAAAGTGCACTGATCCCCTGTCAAGGATTCCGTGAAATATAAAGCCTAACTGTAAAAATTCGAAAACTATTCAGTATTCACACCGCGTATCATAGACAATGAATATTTCTTTAATTAGTGTCATAGGATGGGACACTTTGTTATTTCGTTGATCCATTTTTTAATCGTATCGCTTATAATATTAATTTTTGATTTGTTATGGTTCGAGAATTTAGGTCACGTAGAAGATTGGTGAATACAGTAACTCTTTGTTCCAATGCATTAAGTTCTGTTTACTTTTACTTACCATATGTTGAATTTAACGACTTTTGCTTTCTTTAATGGAGATAATATGAAAATAAGAATCAATAAAGTCTTTGATTCATTACAATAGTTTTAGTTTTCCCTTTACAATGCATTTACTTATAATATCCAATTTTTATTTTTTATTTAATTTAAAACAAATTTAATAATGTTATTATTAAGTTGTTATTGTGACAGCTATTTCGGCGTACAAGGCCATTTTCAAGATGTGGTTCGGACACATTGCGACTACTTGCTTCTTTGATGATTTTATTTACTCGCACCCAATTTTTATTTGAACGGTATTTAAATTGATTTATTATCGGTAAAACCTAATTTGGTTCGACGGCCTCTATGGTCGAGGGGTAAGGCTCTCGACTACGAATCCGAAGGTCGCGGGTTCAAATCCCGGCGTGCGCAAGTAAATTTTATTTAATTGATTTGTGTTGTTTCACAATTAATTAATTTAAAAATAATGTACATTATATTTGCGCACGTTCCGGAGTGGAAGATACTCTCAGTATCGCCCTGGTGAAAGACCACCATTCTGAATTGAAACGTTGCTTGAGATGGCTTTTAGCCGTGTTTGGTGACCAGATCTGAATAGCCAGGTATTTCCCCACCTGCCTCTTCCCCTTCTCCTTCCCCTCCCCAATACCTTCAGCCTCACAACATTCCCCAATTGGGAATGCCATAGTCTCACTGGCTCCAGACGGTTGGGAGCAGTTGGGACTCTTGTGCGGTATTCATATAAAAAAATAAAATAAAAAGTTAAGAAATAATTAAAATTTCTCTATTCTGTAGGGTACTTGCATTTATAATCTGTTTTCCCTTTTGTTTCGTTAATATTATGTAAATGGATTTTTAATGCTGTGAATGCTACTGACTTATTTAAATGTATTAAATTGTTTGGGTCATGTGAAAATACTAGCGGGGAATAAATAATTTTCCTTATTTTATTAATTAATTTTATGTTGGGAGCATTCGTTCGTTTATTAATTTCCAATTGTTCAAGTAAATTTAATCTAAGCCCCTTATTTCTATATGTAAGGCTTTAGGCTCGTTGTTGTCAATCGGGGAGAGATGTCTTGCAAATTTTGAAAAAGTGCTTTTATTATTAATATATCATATACGTTCTTTTTTTATAAGAATACCTCACAAGAGTCCCAACTGCTCCCAACCGTCTGAAGCCAGTGAGACGATGGCATTCCCAATTGGAGAATGTTGTGAGGCTGAAGGTATTGAGGAGGGGAAGGAGAAGGTGAAGAGGAAGGTGGGGAATACCTGGCTATTCAGATCTGGTCACCAAACACGGCTAAAAGCCATTTCAAGCAACGTTTCAATTCTGAATGGTGGTCTTTCACCAGAGCGATACTGAGAGAATCTTCCACTCTGGAACGTGCGCAAATATACTATTTATTATTATTAAATGAATTAATTGTGAAACAACACAAATTAATTAAATAAAATTTACTTGCGCACGCCGGGATTTGAACCCGCGACATTCGGATTCGTAGTCGAGAGCCTTACCCCTCGACCATGGAGGCCGTCGTTCTTTGAATCTAGTTGAGAAAGCCCTCCCCGACTGTCCTATATGGGTAGCGTTATATATTTCATATATGTCACTACGATTAACTTCAGGATTTCTACATTTCGAATTTTTTAGGTTTGTTCCTATATTATTTTTGTTTCTAAAAGCTATGTTTAAACACACATTCGAAATATTTAGCAAACCAACTTTTGTAGTTACAACAATAAATGCTTGTTTAAAAAAAAATGTTGTTTTGCGAATTAAACACAAAAACAATAAATATATCATATCCTCCATAAAATTAATAGAATTTCGACCTTTACTAGGCCCATAGGTTTTTTCAGTTTTTAACAGTACTTACCATTATAAAAATGGGTTGCACAGGAATCCGATCCCGTGTTAATAAATAACTATTTTTATATAAATAAATTAAATACATGTTTTTAATATTAACTTTGTATAAGAGGACCTGAGCTTTCCCTCGAGGTATATGTCATCTTTGGAGATGCTGTGGGGCATTGACATGCTTTGCCATATGAGTCATAGGCATGACCAGAGGTAGGCCGTGTGTTTTTCAAGTTTGGGTATGAATTCGTACAAATAACTTATGAAAATGCCCATTTTATTATCATTATCCACTGATTGTTTTAGCCAAATGAATAAACCAGCGTCCAAGTTCCTTAATAAATTCATTGAAAAAATCACTGAGCAAATAATACATAGATATGCCCTACCACGCAAGAGGAAGAAACAAAATAGGAGGGCGGGGGCAAGCTAGGCTTTCCATCAATTAAAGTAAAGCAGCAACTGGGTAAATAGGTTCCGCTTGTTCATAAAAACCGCGAATATTTTGTTATTTAATTTGACCCCTTTTTTAAAACTGTTTTGTAATTTGCTAATCGCTTAATTACTCATGCGAATCAAACGTAGACGGTAGTGAACTATGCTGGTGCCAAAATGAGTGTCACGTGATATTTGTCTCCAGCTGTCGAAATCGTACTTAGGACAAGTCTATTAACTCTAACAGAGTAAAAAATGCATTATATTCATAAATTCGTCGTATTTTTCATTTCCTTTTAAAATATTTTAATGGTTCATTTTCCTTGGGATATGAAAAGTATTTCAGCCTTTATGAACTGCGCATGAATGCCACAAGGAGATCATTTTTCATAATCAAAACCTTCAGCAATGTTAATCCTGAATCAGATACGAGAAACGCATATAGTTTGATGAAAAACAGTATTATTGCATTATGTCGTGTTACGTATTGCGACAAATTGTATTTAACTACGAAAAAAAATCCTCGAGCCTCTGGTAGTTGTTTGGTTTCGGTTTCCTCCGTATATATATTTTCTAAAAAAAAAAAAATTGTGTGAAGTCCGTTATTGCTGAACATAACCCGACTCCTGTCTTAAAATGTTACTATTTTTGTAGTAATATTGTGAATGTATTATTGTTGTATAGCCATATGTATACTGTATAATATATAAGTACTGTAGGAGTAATATTAAGAATAAGCAAGAATGTATGTAATATGTTAAGAATGCATAAATAGTATGTAAAAGTAGCACTGTAGGAATACCACTGAATGGAGTTATTTAATCATGTTTAAGTTTATTTAGAGTTAAGCGCACTTGAAGTGAAATAACACAAAACTGCGCTATATAAATGCTTTGTTATTATTATTATTATTATAGGATCATAGAACTTCAAAACCGTAGGCTATATTTTATGAACCTTTTACCATGGATAAATTTCCGTATATTTTCGGAACGTGGCAGCACGATATTCTTGTCCCATTGTCAAAGAACCTACAAATTCGAAAGCGTTACATGCATTTAGACAAACACATAAAACCAGTAATTTTAAAGAATGACGAACTTTTTCTAACGGTAGAACATTCAAGATGTGTGAGATGTGCGATAGTAAATAAACAGTTGAAACTACTTTCGATTCGCAAATTTTATGTTAAAAAAGCTAAACATATTTACTGTTTATTTTGTACAGGTGTTAGGTGTATAATTTTACCCTAAATAATAAATTATAAACCAGTTCCCAAGTAGAGAAACTAGATATTATTATTTTAAAATTTTACATGACTATGCCAAATGCCTGAGCCGTGTTTTGAACACGAAAAAAATCTTTAAAAGCTTTGAACTTGTCTATTCGCATAATGGGTGCGAGTGATTTAAATAAATTTCACGATTATTCAAAAAAAGTTTATTGAGCTTACGAGCTCTCATCGAATCAACTTTTTTTTTATTAGATACTTGTTTGGCCTTATTTAAATCACGATGTTATTTGGTTGGAAGTTGTCAGTTGTACGGTTTTGGCGATGGGTTATAATTATCATAGTCACATAAAATAAACGGTGATCGGATAAATCAACACATGTATGATTCGGCACACTTTTAAAACTGATATAAAGTCATTAAAAATAGGGAAAAAAACTTAATCGCAAACCTAATCTAACATAACCTAACCTAATTAAAAAATACGTTTTAATTTTTTATGAAAATAAATTAAGATTTATTTTATTTTATTTATTTGAAAGAAACAAACAGTTTTTAATACAGATTTATGTACAAAGGAAGTTTAATAAAACGGTGAGGCAACAAAGTTTCTTATTCTACCAGTGGTTAAGTACAGGTGTTTTATTAGAAAAACAAAATAAGAAGGAAGGGGGGAGAGGAAGAGGAAGATTGGGACAGGAGATGCTCTCGATATAGTTTATACTCGTGGATCAATTTATGGTCCTACTTATTACTTCGGTTCAATATTTGGAAAAGATATTGTGAAGAATTTCGATATTGTGAAATTGTGCGTTATATTGCGCACAAATACGGGGAATTGCAGAATTTATCCTAAGATTGCTCCTGCATGCGGGCAAATTAAAAAAAAATCAGTTTGTCGGGTTGATCTTGATGGTATGTGAATGTTCATAAAGTTAATGAGTTCTTGCGAATTCAATTCACAATTTTAAATAACAAGATGTGATCAAATTTTAAGCGTCACGTTTGAAGCGTGATGAATTTACGGAATTTTAAGCATTCGGTATTATTTGCGAAGAGTAAATTAATTTTTTAAATTTATATGCTTAAAGAATTTACGTTGAATGCATTCGATTCTTTCGAATGGGCTTGGTATAAAGGTGTCCATGTAATAATTACTTTAGATGAGGTTAGGTTTTCGGGCTAGATTTTTTTATTATCCGTACTTTTAATAGATTTATGTCACTTTTAAAAAATGTGTTGATTCATACATGTGTTGAGTTATCATGAAACACGTGGTTAACGTTGATTTGACTACAGCATTTTACCGATGTGACTGAAGTTGCACACTAGAATAAATGTTGTGGGGCTGAAGGGAGTGAAGAAGGGACGGAGATGGAGAAAAAGAATGTTGGGAAGTACCTGACCACTCAGATCTAATCACTATTTCAAGAAACGTTTCGATTAGGTATCTACCGCTCTATCACAGGTACATGATTATATTTATTCCAGTGTAAAAACCCCAAATCTACTTAAGAGGAACGGCTACGCTTCCTGTTTCATACATAACTTAATTTTGGTTTTGAGGCCAAAATACCCATCCAAACTGAATGATATATTTTTTTAAAAATTAAAGGTTTAGTACATATCTAGTACGGATGAGAGGTATTTTACTTATTTTTGTTTTAAATTACGAAGTATATGCCATGAAGTAAAAATCAGTTTTCATAATTTCAGAGGCATATTAGAAAATTATTTACGGGTTTACTGTATTTAAAAAATTACATTATATTTGCTATATAAATATGATTATATAAATAAAAACATTAAAATAAAACATTAAACATCAGACATTTTAAATTATGTACGGAAAATTTGGGTTCCAGCGTAAATTGGTCGTTTTTAATTTAATTTAAGTCCACCGTAATGCTTATTTTAATTTTTTTTATTTTACATTCATTATATTTTATACTTCGTTATATTTTCAAAGTAGACGAAGTAAAACATTTTTTTTAAATCACCTTTAATCCCCAAATAATTGTTAAAGGTGCCTCTAAAATCTCGAAAAATCAATCCCTTTAATGGACTATATTTCATAATGTAAAACAGACAAAAAACTTATAAATTACTTATTATCCGTACTAGATATATACTATACTTTTTGATAAAAAAAAATCATTAGATTTATGTGAGTATTTTGGCCTCAAATCCAAAATTAAATTTTGTATGAAACAGGCCGCACAGCCGTTCCTCTTATCATTCCAACATTAAATATATGCTTCCGCCAGAAAAACCATAAATTCCATGCTTCAAAATTGTATATTGCCCTTCCAATTGATATTAAATATACGAGTACTATGGAGAGACAGAAGTTTTAAAGCACCTTATAAAATGGCTAAGTAAAGTGAGGAAATAATAAAAATTATGAAGACAACGTAAGTATCAGCTATACCAAAACAACAACCTATTCTGCCTTCGAAAAAGAATCCCTATAGTGAATACGTCTGTGGAAATAAGAAACTATTATAACACATTAATGCTTAACAATGTAACATATGTAATAAATTAATGTTTTTGAAATAGCCTTTAAAAAAATATTTTTTTATTTAAATAAACAAAAAGATTTTACGTAACCTTGTATAAGAAATGGTTTGTAGAAAACATTACCAACCTTTCTTGGGATTATAAAAAGATGGCGGCTCTCTAATCGTTATTATAACAACACCTGTTTTCGCGGATTATTTGATCAGATGATTAACAAACACTTGTCAGAAGTCAGGCCGAAGTCAGCATCGGTGTGTAATTATAATTCTAAGCATCTGCAGAACATCATATTTACCGATAGTTTTTTTTGTATTGAACGGTATACTATGATCGACTACCAAAAGACATGAATGGTGGCTTTTAGAGTGAGTGGAAAAATTCTAACGGCCGTTCTTTACAACCCTACTGAGTAACTGTTGAGCCGAAATTTCACCTCAACACTGTTCAAATGCACAAATTCGCTGTTCCCAACAAATCGATTTTTTTGTGGATTAAGTTCCCCTTGAAGAAGACTAGTTATAAAAAGTGTCAACAGGTTGAAAAAATGTCAACGAAGCGTCAAATATCATTATTAGTTTACGATCTTTTTTACGTGATTCAAATATTTAATAACAAAGATTTATTTCCGTTTTAGAATGTAAAAACATTTTTTTTTGATGTTTTAAATAAAACTGAAAAGAAACCAAACTTATTTTAGTAATTATAAACTACGTTTTGTTTTGTTTTTTCACTCATCGAGAAACATCAAATGTCAAATGTACGAAACGAGCTATGTTCTTTTACAGTATTATTAAAAGACAAGCTTTATTTTCAACGTTTTTTTAACACACACGACTGTGAAATAGAAAATGTTAGTTTATGTATAAATTTTTAAAATAAATGATTCGTATTCATAATAAATACAATATGAACCCATTTATGTTAATTTGACAATGAAAATTTTAACTTTGATGTCACTTTATTGTCTTAAAAGTGGGCGGCTACTATTCTGCCGTGTATGAAAGTGGGCGGACACTATTTTATAGTGGGCGGGCACCTTCAAAGACAATTTAAAATTAAAATTGTTTAGAAACAGGTAAATAGAATGAATACTTAACAAAACACTTAGCTGATCGGTGACTCAGAATGATCATTCAAAAATTTGGGAAGAACGGTCGTGAAACTCCATTCTGACTACAGCAGTGTTCTTATCTCCTGTGTACGGCGCGTTGGTTAATGAATTACTTATAATTCTGTGTATTCAATTGAGTAGTTAATTATCAATATTTGATTCGCCCGCCTCACGATAACGGAAATAGATTGAATATTAATAATAGAAGCATCAAAATAATTTCAATTCTCTAAACTCTGTATTCAAAGCGTACGTTTTAAAATGAATTTCAGTGTTTAAATTCTAGTTCAAAAATGGAATTTTTTCCTTAGAAAATGCTCCTCAATTTTGTTACAATATAATAAGTGGATAAGTAGGTACTCTGAGAAATCGAGTGATGAAATTAATTTCGACCAGACAAATAATCACAAGCTTTATCCGACTTTCTTTCAACATTCATCGAAAGGTTCCTTTTATAAAGCAGAAAACTTCTCGATAACCTTTCAAATGACATGCATTTTATACAAGGTCTCATTTATCTATTTTTAATTCGAATCGTGCCACCGGAATGCTTCCGTGACACCTATTGATCAAACGCGTGTTTGATATTTGACCTAAAAGTGTACAAATTTGGTTGCGAAGAGTTTCAGGGGTATTCGACCATTAGCTGTTATGGGTCACTGTGCTTTTTGGAACTGCGAACCATATTCGTATTTTAATAGCAGGATGTCGGTGATTTAATCGTTTTATTTGTGAGAAAGTGAAACACTGATCGTTAATATTTTTCATAGACTTTCTTCGCGATTAGTATAATTTGAGGAAATATGAAACAAAACTTATAATACTATTACAAAAATCATACAAATTACTTAAAATTAGTGCTTGATTAACAAAAAAGGAACAAACATTTTTTTTATATAAAAAAAATTAATGTTTGTCTGTCTGCCCTCGATTTACTCGAAAATTACTTGACCGGTTTCGCTGAAAATATCATAGTTCTTTTTTATTAGTGCCGGGAAGGCTTAGAGAGTAGTTTGAATGAAATTCAATATGTAAAAATGTTGCTATAACGTTTTTAAATTAACATGAAAAACATTGAACCCTCCATGTTGTATCGAGGTTCGCCCATAGATATACCACTCTGGTTAGCCACAGATTACATATTCAAAAGAAGATGGTTTGTTTGGGTAGAATATTTTCAAAATGGAAAACACAAGTAGGTACCTACTTTAGAACTTTATTATTTAGATATGTTTTGAGAAAATAAATGTTTGGAACGAAATGAAATTTTCGAATTAATTATACTTTTTGTTGATGTTTAGAGATAGCAATAGTCGTCACAAGACATTACTTACGCTGTCAACTCAATTATGGCACCCAAACAAAAAGCGAGAAGTCACAACTTCAAAATGTTTGGAACGCCCACTCGCAGTCCCCCTTATCCCCGCAATAGTTACCTACACCATTACACGAGCAAGAATCTCTTTAAATCGAGTTTTTATAGCAACTTCACACAGGAGGCCCTGAGAGAAATAATATCCCTTAAGGCCGATATCATCTTTGGGGATGCTGTGTGGAGGGTCTTTAAGAGGAAGGAGTGAACCTAGTTCTAGAAAAGACCCATGTAGTAGGAGGAGGGAAACACAGAGGCCGGCAGATCATTCCACAACCGAGCTATTGAACACTAGAACGAGTTGTAGAAGCGACCCGTTGTCATGTGATAAATGTTAACCGTGTACAAATGTTGGGCGCGCGTTTGGCGTGTTTCCCGACGGGATCAATGACGCTAATTCCTCAGAGAATCTTCCGTTAAAACAGCGGTAGAAAAAGGACAGCATTTCCACCTGATGTCAGTGCTCCGATGATTGCAATCCGTTTGTTAAGATAGACGAGTCTATGAAACGGACCGCCCGTTTCTGCACAGAGTCAAGGGTCTGATTCTACTGCATATATATGTATAGTTTCTCTTGGAAGCATACTGTTTTCTTTGTTATATGTAAACTTTTTCAACTTATAATTTATTTTTATTTATAAAAAAAGATACATAAATGTTAAAATTTATGCGTGAATTGGAATAAACTACCTCAATAATACATCAATCAGTTTCTATTAAATAATCGGTCCATTCAAATAAAACGAATCAGCAAAGTTTACCCACAAAATGTATGAATGAATAAATATTGTTTTTTTTTTTATTAAATATAGAAAACTGTGAAAGCGTAATCGAAATCGAAGAATCTAAACTTCCTACTTTCGATCACTTGTTACCGGAATGAAAGTAATAATCAACAATAAACAAAATTAAAAAAAAAAAAACAACTTTATTACGTGCAATTTCGGCTGTAATAAAAACGCTGGCACTAGAGACGTTTTCCCGAGACGAAGATTTAGGTACATGAAAAGCAGGTAGGTAATTAAAATATCAGGCAGATTAGGTTCGCACTATCCACACAGTCCTGCTGGGTTAAAAACATTAATAAATATAAAACGCGTTTGCACGGGGCACCATTAATATTTTTATGTATTTATTAAATTCTATTTATTTACAGAAAGTTTTTATAATATATGCAATTATTATATGGAAATGTACTGTAAATTATTAATAAATAGTAGCTTATCGTGAACGTGTTTATGATAAAGTATTAGTATAAAGTGGTTATACAATTATTATTATGAAAAATAATAATAAAATAAAAGTATTTAAAAAAAGACAAAAATTTAAACATAGAAAAACCAATATTTAATGAAAGAAAAATTTAAAAAAATATACGCATATTCAAAATATACTTTTAATTTTCTTTTTTTTTCTTTTTTTTAAATTCTAAAAATATTAATTTTTTTTAATTTTTATTTTTTTTTATTCTGAAGCTAAACAAAACGCCCACAGATGGAACTAATTCAAGTATTAAAAAAAAACACCTCTAACACCTAATGCTTTTAAATATTGAGATGTATTGTTTTTTGTTGGGTAGCAGTATAATATATTATTATAACTTAATTCCTTCAAGAAACTTATGAAAATACTGTATATGTTAGTTTTACAATAATACTTTGTATTTTTATAATTTTCATGAAGGACTGAGCTTTTAATCTACAGTAACATTTTGTTCCATTTCATATTCCGTGTGTACACCCGCCAACAAACAATTCATTTCAATATTTAGAAGCACTGCTTGCTAAAAGTGTTTATTTCAAAATATTTGAATTAGCGCCATCTGTCAGTGCTAATAATGTTTCGTTTAGCCTTAATAAAGGATGCTGTAATCTACCCAGAAATTTTTTTATTCTTTATGCGCTAAAGTAAAACTTTGTAGGAAGAGTTAAAATGTTTTTTTACTCTACTGTTTCTTATCACTCACCTAAAAACATTCCGATACTTAAAAGTGGATAAAAATTGAATGTGCTCCGATCACTTAAAAGGTTTTAAATAGAAAAAAAGATGGGTCATAGGAAAATAACGTACGTTAAAAACACAATAATTCAAGTGCATATGTTATACTTTAACCAAACGGTGTTGAAAACGTCATATTCAAAGATAATTTTATGATAAAACTGTTTTTCCATTGTAACACGTTACAAGGAAGATAATTAATTACACGGAAAGGCGATTTTTTTTGGTATTTCTGAAATTTTGTGTAATTCAGATAAATAAAAAGAAAAAAAAAACAATTTAAAATCACAGATTTAAAATATAAATTACAAAAACTTTAAATTCTTTTCTATGATTGCCTTGTTTCTTTAAAACGAACTGTCAATCGCGAATACGTTAAAACATTTGAACGTGAAGAAGACATTTCAAAGACAAAGTCAGTAGCTTGGTGTTGCCATAGTAATGTAATATTTTAGTTTCAAAATAATAAATGTCTACAATTAAATGCCAAGCCAGTTACTTTAATAAATAAAGTAACTATTATGAATAATTAATAAAGACGCGTTTAAGATTCTGAAATGATAATGTGATTGGTTCCAACCTTAAATGCTATTCATCCAGTCCTTACCATCCCAAATCAAATACTACGTTTTTGAAAAATGGAACACAGTAATATTATTTCAGTGCTCTCTTGTTCACCAGAAGAAAAACTACTTTCGGGAAGCGTCTTCGTTCATGACATCATTCGGCAAGTGTTTGGTTATCCTTGTTCTTTTAAACCTTCAATCTATCCCATATTACAATCAACCAAAACCATCATTATTTGTCGTCGTTGTATACAGTCCACACAACAGTTTTACATTCGAGGCCCCACAATTTTTTCGAGGGTAGTTGCGTTTGTAAATAATATGAAATGCATTCATCTCAAGAGAGGTATCACATAAAATAATACTTTTTAATATATGGTTTATGGTTATATTTATTAATTTGAGGTGTAGCGACATTTATTTAGCAATGGCGTTTCGTGATTTTAATGATGTTTTTAAATGATGGAATGACTTGTATGAGTTTTTAATATAGTGATTGCGTATTAAATACCTCTATAGCCATGCAATGATATTCCCTTATGAATATAATTTCGATGGTTTTGAGTAAAATATGGGTTTCCATAATAATTATACAAAAGGAACAAAGATCGAAATATAAATATCAGAAAAATATTTTCTAAAAGAAACTGCAATGAAATAGCTTCACGATTTGACGAAACTAAATGACACCGCTCTCTGCCTACGCACCGGCACATGGCAGAATGTAGTCCACTCTATGAGTCTTTGATTATTTGCCGAGGTTAAATCTATAATGCTTAATACAACTGCAAATCTTCAGCACGAATGCGGCATGCATTGTAAACAGTGCCCAAAAATAGACTTTATAATTCTCTCATATTACTGCAACGGCCTCATAAAAAAATGATGAACAATCAATTTTGGTCTATTGCCAGGTGCATGAACGAAGTATGTATGAAAAATGAGCTAATGATGAATGTAAGTAAGTCTAAAGTCATGGTGTTTGAAAGAGAGAGTACGAAAACAGTGTGCAATATAGTTGTGAATGATGCATACTTGGAGGAGGTAGATGAGTTTGTGTATTTGGGAAGTATGTTCACGAGAGATGGAAAGACTGATAGGGATATTGAAAGAAGGGTGAATGCAGGAAACTACATTAACGGAGGACTAAATGCGGTTGGCGCAAACAAAAAGTTGTCCAAAGAAGCGAAGCCAGCAGTCCACAAAGGAGTGCTGATACCAACCTTGATGTATTGCAGTGAGGCATGGAACTGGCAGAGGAAGGATGAAAGTAGACTGAATGCTGTAGAAATGAGATCTCTGAGACGAATGTGTGGTAAAACCATGTATGATCGAGTGAAAAATGTTGAGATTCGTAAAGAATGCAAGGCTGATGTAAGCGTAGTGAGCAAGATTAAGAAAGGGAGGGAGGGAGGCTTAGATGGTTTGGGCGTGTAGAGCGAATGAATGAAGAAAGGAGTGTAAGGAGAATATATGACGCGAATGTGAATGGAAGAAGAAGCCGGGGACGTCCAAGGAAGACGTGGCACGATCAAGTGAATCAAATACTTGAGTCGGGCCATGTCAGAAGTCGGAATAACAGAAGAGAATGTATGAGACGTTGTATGAAAGTGAATGAAGCAAGAAGTGTATGCCAAGATCGAGTTGTCTGGCGGTCCGTCCTCTCTGCCTACCCCTGCGGGGATACGGCGTGATGGTTAATTAGTTAGTTAGTTAGCCAGGTGCATCCGGTTCGATCAAAACTAAATATGTTTGTGTTTTTTTTTAATTTTTAATTTTTTAAAATTCTTTGTTATGTTTCATGTTTTGTTTCTTGTTTCGTTCCTTGTTTTGTTTCTGGTTTTGTTCCTTGTTTTGTTTCTTGTTTTGTTTCTTGTTTTGTTTCTTGTTTAGTTCGTTGTTTTGTTTCTTGTTTTGTTTCTCGTTTTGTTTTTTTTCTTGTTTTTTTGTTTTATTTCTTGTTTTGTTTCTGGTTTTATTCCTTGTTTTGTTTTTTGTTAGTACCGCACAAGAGTCTGAACTGCTCCCAACCGTCTGAAGCAAGTGAGAGTATGTCATCCCCAATTGGGGATATGTTGTTAGGCTGAAGGTAATAGGGAGGGGAAGGAAATGGAGAAGAGGACGATGGAGAAGTATCTGGGTATTCAGATCTGGTCACCAAACACCGCTAAAGTCATTTAAAGCAAAGTTTCGTTTCTGAATGGTGGTCTTTCACCACGGCGATACTGAAAGTATACACCACTCTGGAACGTCTCGCATATATATTATATATTGTTTTTAATTAATAAATTGTGAAACAACAAAAATTAGTCATATTAAATTAACTTTAGCACGCCGCGCCGGGATATGAACCCGCGACCTCCGGACTCGTAGCCAAAGATCGTAACCGCTCAACTACGGAGGCCGCCAATTACCATCATTAGTTTGCTCCGTCATTAGGCGTAATTTTAATTCACTAGAACATTATATTTTCAGCAACCAAAAAATTTTTTTAGACCCATATTTTTATACCTGTATCATTGAATGTTGGCAGAAAATAAACATTTGTACATATTTGCTAGTTTCCAAAGTAGAGTAAATTGGTAAAGAATATTAAAATAAAATTCACAATTCGCAAATGAAACTAGAGCACGTCTATCACTGAACAAAAATAAAATCGTTACATGCAAAGATAATTGGCATATGTGCATATGAATACACGAGATTAGAATAACAAATGATTTTCTCTTACACTGATATCAGAACACAATAAAATGAATACCTGCCGTACCAATGGGACGCTTTCTGCAATACAACATTAATTCAATATCAAAACACTGAATCAAATATACATACGCACGAAGTCTCCATGGGAATTGGAACTAACAATTTTACATTGATAAATTTCTCGGTACTGAATTAATAATATACGATCTCCCTGTATATAAGGTGCACTTTGCGCTGCAGCAAGGAATTTACATTGCACGTAAATGCATCTAATCACATGTCTCGATCTCCCGTGCAATTATTGAACCTTCACCTCGGTGGTTTCTAGGTCAATGCATTTGACCGCTATTTATTAACCCTTCAGATGTGCAAGGAAGAAATTTAATACTACATATTAATTGAATAAAAACAAACCTAAAATAATTACTTCTCTAAACAGAACTCTAATTATCTATTCATTTTTTTAAATAATCTTAATTTTAAGTTTTTTTTTATTTAATGTAAATCAAATTTAACAATTTTAGTATCAAGTTCTGCAAGTATTTTTAGTTTTTATTAATGTTACAGCTGTTTCGGCGTTCAAGACCATTTTCAAACTGTGGTTAATCCACATTGTGATGAATTATTTACATGATTTTATTCACTCCCACACCATTCTAATTTAGACGGGTTTTTAATAATAATAATTTATTATCAGTAAATCCGATTTATTTAGAAAATAATTAAAATTCTCTGTTCTGTGAGGTTTTTACATTTATAATGTGTTTCCCCGTATTTAAATAATAATGTTTTCTTAATTGATTTATTCAAATGTGTTATATTATTTTGACAATGTAAACATACTGAGAAGCGGTGAATATATAATTTTCCTTATTTTATTAATTAATGTTATATTAGGATCAACGCCCAGACCACAACGACCTTAAGTTTAAATGAACTTGACAGTGTTAACAATCAACATTTAAAAAAAAAACAGATTAGTTAAATAATTGTGTTCATGAGGCCAAAAATAATCACACACAACCACGTTCGAATATCATCACCACCATTCTGAATTTGCCAATCATATTTTGGAAGCAAACCATTATTTTGCGTATAAGGATTTAATTTTTTTACAATCGAATGCAACTGGTTTTTCAAATAGATAAATTAAAAATTTTAGAAATTAGATAAATTGTCAATTGTCAATAAAATATTTTTAATAAAAAATATTTTTAATTTATTTTCACACTAATTACCTGTATTTAGAATAATGTTAATAAAAAAAATTATCATTACGGTGATTTTTTTATTTTTTTATTTCGTTATATCATTGATTTTATTTAAATAATAATATTTCTAATAATTTTTATTTTTATTTATTTTTTCAATATTTTTCAGCTTTTTAATTAATTACTTAAATTATTTATTGCTAATTTTTGTTAATGTTGGTATTTTGTCTATTTTTACTTTTTTATATATTTATTATTTGTCTTATTCTTGTGAATATTTATTAGTATACTGTTGTTCGCTGTCGAAACATGTTGATATTTATATATTAGATAGTGGTTTACGCAAAACATTTATTATTTAAAAAGTTAAAATAAAGACCTTTACCCTAAGAATCCACGGATCTTACCACCCTACCAGGTAGGTCGTTATACTAACAGGCTGCTGATCTAGCGTTATCAATATCAATGCCATCCACTCAATAGGCTGGACAAGAAATCACGTTTTTCTGATGCAGTCCACAATTTCTCAGTGGCTTCTGGTTTGTAATATGAAACACGTTTTATTCTCAGAAGTAAAATTACTTTCATTATTATGATGTACAACATTAATTTCAGGCCGAAATAAACCAAAAAGTCTTAGCTTGCTCTGATCGGAGATCGAGGTCAAAGATAGTGTACTGGACCACTGTTGAGCTGAAAGAGAATTGAAAGTAATTACGTACAATTTGAAATAAAAGTCATTGAAAGTAAATGATACACGACACACTGAATAATATTAATAATTTCAATGTTCTTAAAATACTCGTCTCAATTTTAATTGAGGTTTAACGGTTCCTAAGCATACAAACTCATATGAACAAATTACGTTAGATTATATGATTCCTAGCTGTTTAAATATGTTACCTGCTGAATTAAAAAAAGTCTATTTAAATAATAAAAAACTCTTCGTAAATATATTGTAGACTTGGCTAGCTGAAAAAACTATTTGTGTTAGATAAATTGGAAAAAATATTTTTTGTGAGATTTATTGTTGTCATTTATGCTTTTTAATTTTTTTATAATTATAAGTAGAAACATTTTTAAGTACAATATTAATGATTGTTACATATGTATAACTCCGCACTGGAGGTCCTGCAGAAAATAATTTATCTCAAGGCATGAGTCATCTTGGGGATGCTGAGTGGAGAGTCTTTTAGATGATAGGAAGGAGTGAATGGAGAAAAACAGTATTACAAAACTGTAATACTGTTTTTTATTTCTCAATTTCTTTAATACTTGCTGATATTTTGGTATTTTTATAATTTTATATTCTGTGGCGAACCAGAGTGTTATATCTATGGGCTAACCTAAATAAAACATGGCGGGTTCATTGTTTTTCATACTAATTTTAAAAGTTATAGCAACAGTTTTACATATTGGATTTCATTCAACCTACTCTCTAAATCCTCCCGGCACTAATAAGAACAAACTGTGCCATTTTCAGCGAAACCGGTCCAGTAATTTTCGAAAAAACGAGGACAAGCAAACAAACAAAGAAACTTACATTGATTTATATATATTTGATATATGTAAGTCCCTTAACTGTAAAATTTATTATAAGATTTTGAATGACAAGCACTCATTAGTCAAATTACTAAAAATTAGTTTATCGGGACGTTTTTCACCTTATATTTTACAAAATTTCAGGTATATATATATTTTAGTATAACTGCTTTATAATTTCTGATTCCAAATGGGATATATTTTCAACAAGCCAAAAAACTTGATATGATTTTCCTCAAACAACACTTTAATAATTATGGGTACCGTTCTCCACTGTCAAAAATTTCGAGACTTATTAACTCAAGCCACGGCCTTGACATTTTTGGTACCAGTCTAAATGATTTTTGTCAGGCATCTCGAAAATAAATTTCGAAGATTAAAATTAAGTATGTCTAAAATCATTGACTCTACCAAAACCTTCTTCGGGCTTTGATTTAAATGTTCTCTCAAATTAATATTTTTGTCATTGCTTCATTCATGTATGATGTATGTGCTGTTATTTTTTCTGTAGCTCATGTTTATCTCATTTTGCGTTGTGTATTTTATTTAATTGAATAATTGTTCGTTAATAAAATAAAATAAAACTTATAAAATTTTTGATCTTATAGAAAACCAAGAAACAAATGTTACATGACTTATATGTAATCTAAGGATTAATATATTTTAATTTAAGTATACGAAGTAGGGAGTGTCAGTATACTCTCCGCATACTGTGAGAAACAACTTTTTACAAAAAAAACGTATTTTCTCACGCGGCTTTGCGTTTGGTTGTTATACTAGCCATACCGTAGGAGTTACGAAGGAATTTCTTAATTTCCAATGGTTCCAAGTTCTGTTATATCGTGCCTTCTTTACTGAGATAAAGAATGTATACCCCTGCACCTCCATTGTGACTACTGCAGTGTAATTATGACAAGCAGCAAATCACAAACATGAAAACGGGTTTTATTCGTAAAAAATGTTTTTAATCATATGGAAAACTGGCGCCAAAGAATTTTTTTAAGGCTAAACAATAAACTAAGTGGGAAGGAATAGAGCAGGATTCCCCAATAGATGAAAAAAACTAGTTTCTCCCGAATTATAGAAAAGTTAGCGAGTGTAGAAGAAAACACCAACGCGTGGGCAAGTACCAAACCTCACAATGGACTGCGGAACGTTTGATAATCGTGCTGCAGAAATCGTGCACATCCAGAATTTAATTGGCACGTCTGAGAATAATGGTGAATGCACTTCATTCAAATACCACAACAATGACACGGATTACTAATCAAGTGGCTTAGGTCAGGATCACTACACATTCATAAAATATTATTTTCTAGCTAATGTGTACCCGGCCTTTCTCGGGATTGTTTTTTTTTTTTAATAAAGTTAATAAATTATGAAAATTAATATCTTGTGATGACTATTACTACCTTTAAACAAAAACAAAAAAAATATTTCACTCGAAATATTTTTTTTTTTTAAATATTGAAGTTCTTAAGTAGGTACCTGCTTGTGTTTTCCATTTTGAAAATATTCTACCCAAATAAACCTTCTTCTTTTGAATATCTCTGTGGCTAACTAGAGTAGTATATTATTTCTAATTTTGAAAATATCAATTCAGGGAGGAATTACATTTTAAAATGATTTTTTTTTACATTAAAAAACCTGTGTAACTATTTTCGGCTTATTTATTTTCGACCGTAGACTTCATTCGTAGATTCAGTTAAGAAACATAATATAATCCGTCTTCCAGAGGGTAATAAACCAACCCGAAAGTAGTTTTTAAAAACATAATAGTAAACAGTACCATCAGCAATAAAACAAGCTTTTCAAGTCATAAATAAAAACAATATTAGGAAACAGGGAAACTCACTCCTGACATTGATGCTATATATACCATAGATTTAGTTTTAATTGTGCCAGTCTGACGATGCCCATGATAAGGTGAAACCGGACCGGTCGAAAATAAATAAGTGGAAAAATGTCACATAGGTTTTTGATAAAAAAATCATTTTACAGTTGTCTATGGGCTAACCTCAATACAACATGGCGGGTTCAATGTTTTTCATACTAATTTTAAAATGTTATAGCAACAGTTTTACATGTTGAATTTCATTCAAACTACGCGTTCAACCTTCTTATCAAGCGAAACCGGTCAAGCAATTTTTGATGTAATCGAGGACAGACAGGCAAACATTCATTTTTCTTATATATAGAGATTTATTTATCTGTAGATTGATGAAAGCCGTAAAATAAGAAGACGCCGCACTTTATAGCTACTCCACGCATTCGGTTGTGTTCTGTCGGGTTGCAGCATGAAAGATATATTTTATTTATTTACTCCCATTACAAGCTTTTACATGAATATTTATAAATAATATCGAAATGGTGTGTATTATAATGCATAACATAAAAAGAAACAACATAATTTCACACTTTTATCCAGAGTTAGATGGTTTCAAATAACTCGATGAAAAAACCATACTGTAACAATGATGAACCAAACAATATCGAATTATCTGTTCCCCAGATGTTGAATTCGTCGCATAGGAGTATAATATTGCGACCCCGAAATTGAATTGTCTCAATAAAATGGTAGGTACTATCTTGTAGCCTCGGATAGAAGGGAACTGGTAAATAAGACGAGTATAAATCCATCACTTCATGGTGTGACAATATAAATTACATAATAAAACTACTGTATTAAATACGTTAGATTCTAACCAGGTTTTGTTTATATCCAAGCTTCAGCAGGTTTGTATCACGTTAACCAGATCGGCAAGTAAAACATTCATATTATATGTGATGTTAAAACGAAGGTATCAAATTTAAATCATCAAAATATCTTATTGCTTGCGAAAAATGATACAAATAACTTTGATTTTCATTTGATATGTGCAAAGCAAGACTGTTCACGGCAAGTCTTTTTTTTAATGACATATATAGATTTTTCTTTGATAATCACTTCCGAGTGATTTTTCTTATTTACAGTTTCATTTCCGATCATTTAATTCTTCTCGTATCGCACATTATTCTCATAAGAAAGAGCAGATTGTTCTCGTTATCTCTAGGAACAGTTAATTAGTGTTATGCGAGATTTTTGTAATGCTTAATTGATAGGATGCGCGATGCACTGTGCGGTATAATTGCATATTTTAATCAAGTTACAAGAATGTTCGAAAGAAGAAAGGCATCGGATACGAGGAATATAGACCGCATCGGACAGCGGCTCGCGTGGAAACATGACTTCGTGGAATTAAATACTCATTATAGGTATTATTATCATAAAGACGCATATTGAAAAGCTGTGACTATCCTGAGAGAAAACGAGCCATAAAAATCTAAGAAAAAAATTATTTCTGATGAAAATGTATTTTCATACTCATTTATTCAGTTGGCCAAAAAAATCAGCACAAGATGATAATAAAATGGCCCCTTTCAACTCATCCTCGAACTAAATTTGGTCATAGAGCAATGCTCGTCATTGATATATACTGACAGCACGATCATGAATACGTTTAAATATTTTATTAGAAATTTTATTGTATTATAATGGTACCTATTTAAAATGATATAATGAACTGTATTCATAAATTAAGGCATCAGTAAAAATGCAACTTCTGAAACGTAAATGCAGTTAAACCGCACATGGCCGAAATAGGAATTCAAAAACATTGAAAGGCTGGTGTAAGCTTTCAATAAAATCAAAAAAGAGACACAGATCGTTTGAACGTGTTTTACTCCTGTCCGTCTCTTTCTAGATATTGCATTTTTTGCGTTGCATCATTTCATATAACAGTATTTATGTTGCTGTTCTATTCGCGCAATTAGCGTATACTACAGGCGCTACTACACTCAGTATTGCCACCCTTTTTAGCAATGGTCCACGCTTTTTACTTTTAAGATCAATTTTAACACTTATAATATTATTTTTTTAAATATATGGGTGCTGGTCTTATGAACGATCCGTATTTAGCAGGCAGATGACTTCATAAAACCGGCATCCCCTCAAAATCTGACGTTGATTGTGAAGGCTGATTAACCTTGAAAATTGGGCATACTTGATGAGAAATAAAATTAAAAATATTTCCAAACTGCACACAGCGAAGAGAGATTACCCACTTTTTATTTATAAGTTGAGCATCTCAAATTCAGATCTTCTATGCATATATACGTCTGACTCGAATTGACCATCAAATTTGTGTCGATCGTAATGTTATTTTATAACCGACAATTCTCGAGCTACCTTGGGAACAAATAAACAAACGCAAGTAAAATAATTAGCCGAGTTTCGCCTGGTACTGCTTATAAATCGATCCATCGAAATCTACCAGGAACCGAGTCGTGGTTAATAGTGCGTGTCTTCTTGTATTCTACCATCACACACTCTTCTTACAATGAGTGGGCAGTTTCCACGAATTTCATGATCTTTATTTAATGTTTTCGTACTAAAGTTACTGGCAACCTTGATAGCATATTTTAAAATATAGAACGAAAAACGCACATTTAAAAAACATTTATTCTTTATGGTAACAAATTATTATAAGCTGCCGACGGCAGCATGTATTTTTTCTCGGAAGATTATTCAATTTGTATGATTTTTCAGGTAATAATTATTGCTTATAATAATTTGTTACCATATTTGTGCTATGCATAAAAAATCTTGTCTTATAAACATTAGTTTAATCATTTAAAATAATTTATTCTTTAATTTTTCTGGTATTTTTATGAGTTTATTTTATATTCAAAACAACACTTTACGACTTTCACGGCCTCTTCTTTGATATCAAATAATTAATTAGCGTTAATAATCAATTAAGTATTATGACTAAATAAAGATTATTTTTTAAATACCCAAAATAATTACTGTTATTTTGGTGTAGTTCAGTGGTATAAACAAAAAATATGTTTTATTATTTTTAATCATTGATGATAATATTAACAACTCCCAAATCGTAACACAAAACTGGAACTCGAACCCAGGAACTCATGGTCTATCCGGGACCTGCGGTCTATGCCAACTGAGCTACAGCTACCCCAATTCATTTCGTCATTTAATCAATATCATACTTCGACTTCTAAGAACTGTCTATATCATCCTAAATTAATTCCCTTTTTTTGGTGCTACCTTTTATAATTACAATATTCTGCCCGAATTTATTTATAATCGTTAGGCAGTGTCTCGGATATATCTTTCCGATTATTTATTTATATGGGTCATCTGTTGACTTTTTCTACAAGTCTAGAATTAAGATAATATATTTAAAAAAACTTGTTAAATCTTACCTCATTGCAATATATTTTTAATCATTGAAGATAATGTTAACAACTCCCTAATTGTAACACGAAACCGAAAATATACAAAATAAAAAGAAAACGGTAGCCATCTTTTTCTGAAAAAAAATAATATAATAGTATTTATTATAGTTTCTTCAAAAGATTCACTTTTGTGACGTCTTAATAAATGAATAAAGATTACTTTGTAATCACCACTTTATTAATATATACATATCAACATGTTTCGAAAGCGATGCTTTTCTTATCAGAAATATACAGAATACTAATATATGTAATAATAATATCTATTCTGTATATTACTGATGAGGAAAGCATCGCTTTCGAAACATGTTGATATGTGTATATTAATAAAGTGGTTATTACAAAGTAATTTTCAATTAATTAATTAATTTTATTTATTTTGTTGTTGTTTTATAAATGAAACACCTTAACTTTATTTAATTAAATATTTGTTTGTGTTTCAAATAAATTATGAATATGAAATCACTGATTTAAAAAATCCTGAAATTTTAACATCAGTTTCGACCTATTTAGTATATTTTTCAATAAATAAAAATGGAATAAGGCGTGATTCTTGATAAATTTGAGAATAATCGTGTTTTTTTGTTATGAAACCGAACAAAATATATTTGTAATAGATATATTTTTTAATATTTGATGTAAAGGAAGAATTAATAAGCTTTTATACGGATATGTATCTGCTGAGCCATGGTTTAAAGAACAACCCGTAATTAGAACTACATAAATCAAGTTAAAAGTTTTTTTTAATCCGGACGCGATGAGGTTTGTTTAAATGAATTATGAATTTATATTTTCTCTTCCACATGTAACCTAGATCTTGATCCATCCTGACCACAGCTTCCGCCTTTGATATCTAGCTGATCTGACCGTATTCTCATAACGTCCGATATCATATATCATCCAATGGTCATTACCCCGTTAGATGACACGTAATTGACGTGATAATTTCCTGCGTGAGGTTGTAATTAAGAAAATTTCAATTCAATTCAAATTCAATTAAAAAAATGAAAGAAAAATCGTTCAAAGTTATTTTACGGGTATTCAATATATAATGTGTACAAAACGATAAGTCATGACTCATTTAGTCAAGAGCGGGAGTCACGGTACCAGCTCAACATTACGTACGACTCAACTGAGTCCCAAGTCGAAATATTTACCGATTAATGTTCTCGCATCGACTTTGCATTTCTTATTATCTCGTAATTATGAGCATATTCAGGATCGAGTTAACTTTGTATCATATCTGGATTATACGACTACCTGCAAACAACCAGTTCAGAAAAATAATCGATTAAGCAGTAAATAACTCAAGTGTCCGGGGCGGTTTTAAGACACCTTTTCAGGTCAAATGAAACGAGTTCCTTCGCAGAAGCTTAGGAGAAAATGGCGGTGAGAAAAAGCTTTTAACTTTACTTCCTTCCTAATTGTACTGGTTATTTCCAACAAGTATAGCCTTCGCGACCGCTCACCCGGTTGCCATCGATCTATTGAAGCTCGTAGTAGGCACACAGAGATTTTATATGCTTTATTAAATAATAATAATAATAACGGTTCTTTATTCCAGAAGGTAGCAGGGGTAGTGCAATACAATACGTTATATAAGTGATAATAATACAGACAAATAAATAACAATGAGAGGAAGAAAAAAGAAAATAAAAACATGGAAAAAGATTACTCGGTAAAATATGCAAAATAAGTTCATTCACTGAGAGAGAAAATAAAAATGAAGAAGTTAATTAAGTTAATTTAAAAAAAAAGGTTTTTTTAGTATTAAAAAATGTATTAAAACATGTTATTTGAATAACTGGAATAAAAAAACAATATTATGATAATCTTACTGCAGAATTTATGTTAGCTATTAAAAAAAAGTTTTTTGTTCATTTTTATACAATTACCACTATCAACCGTTCCAATAAATGCGTTGTCTTAGCTGTTGCTAACAGATTTTATATTTGTTTGTTAAAAATGTAACACAAGTCGCTAAAAAAACTGAGCACGTACGAGTAATTACATAGCTATTATAGTGACAGTCGACAAAATTCCTTCACGATTTGTTTTCAAATTATACCTACAATCTGGAGAGTGGCTCTCGCACAACGATTCCCATCTGTTCCGAATCGTCTGGAGCCAGTGAGACTATGGGACCCCCCCAATAGTATTTTGTGAGGCTGAAAGTAGTAAGGAGGGGAAGGAGATGGGGAGGAATAAGGTAGGGAAGTACTTTACTATTTAAATCTGGTCACCAAACACGGCTAAAGCCATTTCAAGCAAACGTTTCGAATCTGAATAGCGGTCTTTCACCACGGCGAAACTAAAAGTATCTACCACTCTGAAACGTTCCACAAATTGTGAAATAACACAAATTAATCAAATAAAATTTACTTGCGTACGCTGGAATTTGAACTCATGACCTCCGGATTCGTAGTCAAGGATCGTAATGTTATAGTTTAGTGCAGTTATATTTTCTAATGTTTAAAACGAATTATTGCGTGTGTGTGTATAATTCGTTTAATGAGTGTTACATTTTTTTTTTTAAATGCCTTCATTCTTGTTTTATAAAAAAACGTGTTCCTTTATTACTTATTTAACCTGGTAATGTTTTAGTAGATCAGGACAGGTTTTACAGAACCATTAAAAAAAGATGTTCCGTTACATCTCCGCGAGCAAACCGCTCTTAATGGGAAAAGTTGAACGCGCCGATTGTCAAACCATTTGTTTTCTCTTACCTCTCTACCATTTCGTCTCAGCCACAAGCCAACTGAGCCAACCAACCAGTATTCCACCAAGTGTTGAGCCAACTGGATCACACTGTACCCAGCGCCCATACTATCGGCCATTTCGCGATCTAATTCCCAAACAGTGGGACGTCTGATGGGGACGAAAAAATGACGTCGAAAAATGTTGGGGCGTCATCCCCGGTGATGAAAAACATCATAGTGTTCCTTTTGTTCTTACCCCTAGTAACAAGTTTAAAGTTTTCATCAAAATACAGTGATAAAGCACAAGAAGTTTTACTTAAATTAGACAATAAAGTAACAACAAATAAAATAAACATTGGAGATGACAGTTTGAGATTAGAAAACTTTTTTAACGATGTTAGGAAACATCTCAGTGAAGATTTAAACATTAATTTTAAAAACGTTACAAAAAATTATGGAAGTTTTAAACAAGTATGGCCGTTAATTAGTGATTGTGTCGAATACAAGGGGGTATCTGATTGCTTGAAGATATTTTTATTGAGACGGATACAAACCGTTAAATCTGCAATGAAAGATGCTGGTAATGTGTCTATTGTTTTCGACGATCTTCCTGCGGAGATTTTGAAGAATTTTAAATGGGAGGACTATAAGACGGTTCCTGAAAGTGAACTAGATAAGACATTGGTGAAACAACTGAAAAATTTTGTGGAGAATAGGAGAATCAAATTATTCATGAGGCCAGGAATTGACCTGCAGTTTACGCCGATGGGTGGTGGATCGCTGAAACTGGATATTAGTAAAGGTATTTTAATTTTTGATCATGTATTATATAAACCATCCTTATTTTTCTTATCTTCGAATGTATAGTTAAGCTATGCTTAGATTGTGCGCACGTGTGCCGAAAAACTTAAAAAGATAATAATTAGAGTACTTGTTTTAACGAGTGTCTAACCATAAGTATTTTGCTCTACGATGCTTGCAAATGAGAGATAAGGGTTTTTTTCGTAGCCTATGTTTATTGATGCCTAGTTTGTTCCATAGTGGAAGATACTGTAAGTACATCTGAAAGTATACTGGAAGTATTTCTGGAAAAGGAGACACTTAGAAAACTATTTTTAAATATTTATTACTAGATACATAGCCATTCATATTTAAATTATATTTATATGTTTTATCGTTTTCTGGGTGTATTAATTATTTGTCATTCTTATCTATTTAAACATGTCAAAAATTCAAAAGATTTTTCCGAGAATTAAAATGTTTCGATAATGTTTATCTAAGGTCAATCTTAATCTTCTGACAACAATTCATTAATTTAACAACACGTCAATTTGCTAAAGCACATTTTATAATAATTAACATTTATTGTGTTATATGACCAAGACATGTTTAATAGATTACAGACAAAAGCAGTTGAGAGGGGAAGGAAATGGAGAAGGGGGAGATTGGAAAGTATATAGTTACTTAACATAGATAGATATAGCCATTTCAAGCACGTTTCGTTTCTGAATCGTGTGCTTTCTAGGTTGGCGACACATATATTGTTTCATGTTTCAGAGTGCAATATTTAAGTGTCGCCAAGCTAGATATAGTCTGTACGTATATATATATATATATATTTTTATATATATATATATAAATTCTCGTCGTGATGTTGGAACGAGATACACTCTCGTTTGGGCACACTTCCCTTAATTTTATTTATTTATTTAAAACACACACATTATTAAACAATATAATGTAATAAAGCTTTGACTGCCCAACTAGGATCAAATCCCGTTTTAGGACAGTCAAATTGACAAGTTTAGTTCATATTAATTGCCATTATATAAATACAGAAAGGAAAAAAGCTAGTATTGATATAAAACGCCACATAGAAGGCCCTGAGGGAAATAATTTCCCTCAACTGTGTGGAAGGTGTTTTAGAGGATAGGAAGGAGTGAACTTGGGTCTTGCAAGTTGTAGGAGGGAGGAAACACAGAGGCCGGCAGATCATTCCACAGCCGAGCTGTTGAATACAAAAAAGTAGTTGTAAAAGCGACCCGTTCTCATGTGACAAATTACAACCGTGTGCAAATGTTGGGCGCGCGTTTATCCTATTTCCCAACTATGCACTGATGCCGGAGGGATCAATGACGCTAGTTCCTCAGAACATCTTCCAATAAAATACCGGTAGAACAAGGACAGCATTCCCACCTAACGTCTTGCTCCGAAGATTACAATCCGTTTGTTGGACAGGCGAATATATAAAAATTCAAGGGTTTTTTTCAGATATTTTGGGGCTCCTGACCAGAGGTGGCTACCAAATTCTACACTTTGGCGCGATTTGTCAGCAGTATACTATTAAAATATCTGCGGGATCTGTACAATACGTCCAGCTTCTGAGAGGCTAACATTACTCTGGCTTCGATGGAGGCCCCATACCTGAACTGGTCACTTAAGGGAAGATTGTTTCCATTAAAGGAGACTAGATTGTCATTCCGATTCCTTTAGACGTTATCAGACATGATTGGGTCTTTGAAACACTAAATTCGACGAGGTTATTCTTGCCCCGAGATACCTTCTCGAGGTAACCGTCAATTCTCTCCTTCAAAGCCCTCCAAGCCGAATACGATCTAGTGAGATCGCAGCTAGAGTATGCATCTTCAGCATAGTCTCCTATTTTTTATACTTGTAACTTGTACCGCCGAGAGAAAGTACAAAGGAGGTTTTTTTTTATATATCTTCAATATAATTTGAGACAACCTGTAAATGTTATCTGGTACAAAACAATAATTTCTAATATAAAATTACCGCTACTAACGACCCGGAGAGCGACTAAATAATAATAATAATTTTTCGTTATCCTCTTTTTTTATAACACAATAACAAATAATGATATCTTCACTGGGATTTCCCGTGCTAAGGATTTCATTTACAAAATATTAAATTGATGCGCTTGATGAAAAAAATAAAAATATTTCTAAGGTGAGGTGTTTTAAGTGCAGTTGAGTGGTTTCGGTGTTAGTCTGTATTTAGTGTTAATGTATTTTCTATTTCAGATCTCCCTATGTAACGTATCCAGTGTTTCGTTTGATTTTTAAATTTATTATAGTTATTGTGATTTTTAATGGATAGTGGGATTTTGTTGTAGAGTTTTCTACCATAATATGAGAAGTTTTTTTGGTCCAAATATTGTGTTTGTGGTTCCTTGTTGTATGTGTTTTTGACTCTGAGATCTAGGGTTTCGAATGTGTGTGATTGTCGTTATTTCTTTTTTTTGTATTTATGAATGTAAATTAGTATTGTTTTAGAGTGTAATTGTTTTACTGAAATAATTTTAAGTCTATTAAAGATACTGGTAAATTTCTGTGGTCCAATCTATATGCACCACAATTATGTTAAAATTATCATTTTATAAAGCGTAGGATACGTGCCAATATGAACATCAACGAAAAAATTCTTTCCCAGCGCCATTTACGACTTTTATGCCTTTCAGATTACATATTCCACCCTCACTTACAATAGATCGAGCGATGCTTGTACGCCTATAATACCAATCATTTATTAATACACGTCCGCATCACGATATCAGTGTCTGAAATTTAAAAACCCACCTATAAATAAATCGATATAAGTCACGTTGAATAAATATTGCGAATCGCGAGGTGTTGCGTGTCAATGTCAAAAATTGCGTCATAAAAAAATTAAAGTATTATTGTATTTACCTGTAGACATCTCGATATTGTTCGAATACAATACAACGGATTACAGTAAGCTGATTGATCACATTCCGTCTCATTAATGTCATCGATAATTCGCTCCTTATCTTCTCGTTTTCAAAGACATAATAGAGAGATAGCAGGATTAAATGAGTTTATCTTATATATTTTAATTTAAGGTTTTTATTGTCCTTACATGACACAGTACTTTTTTAAAATTAACTCCATAGAAAGTGCCCGCCCATTTTTATACATCGTAAATTTGGCACTTGACGATTCTTTATCATGAAAAACAAGACAAAACGTACCTAATAACAAGTAAAATATATTAGGTTCTCTACAGTTTTATTTAAATCATACAAAAAACATGTTTTAATTTTTTTTAAATGCGAATTAATTTTTATAAAATGTGAACGTATAATGTGAAATAGTTGAATTTACATGATATCGTGTTATGCAATGGTCTGGTTTTTTTTCAGTCGGTTAACATGGGTGTACCGGACTTTCTACATGACCCATTGCAATGCTGTATAAATAGCCAAGTAAATCTGTTTAACTTGACCGGATTTCCACATCGTACATTCAACTGGATAACATCTTCATCTAGATTTTGCTGACACACATACTACTGAAGTCGCGGCTTGTCTCTTCCAATTAATCGATTTTACTCACTTACACTCGTTTCTATTTACACAGAGCACTGAGCGTTCTTCGAGTCCTAAGTGCAATAATAATATTTCATTTCATTGCCGGCAACCCACGTGTTTATTAGCATGTATTTTGTCGAAGATACATGTACTTTACCCGCCTCATTAGACGATGTCTGTTCTGAGGCTGGTAACAATAAATATGTATATAAAGGATTATTTGGAAAAATGGTTAGAAAATAAATTAGAAAATAGATAAATTAATAAAAATTTTAAAACAAATTTAAAAAGAATTCGTGCAAAGTATCGATATAATTTTTTTTTTACCTGAACAGAAACATATTTTTTTTAAATACGTAAATAAGATTTTTTTAAATGAATAATAAAATATCTTTATTAAAAATTTCATGTATATCAAATTTAATAATAAGTGTTTTTGATTTTTTTATCCCAATAATAAAAAAGTAAAATGCTTGCAGAACTTAATAATAACATTAATAAATTTGATTTACGTTAAATAAAAATTTAAAATTAAATGGATTTCTACGAACTAGATAAAAACATAATTAATAAAATGTGTTTAAATTTTTTTTATTTTTTTTATTGTATAATATTAATTATATACAGTGGGAACTTATACCCGCTAAGCCACTGCAAGTAGCTTGTCAGCAGGAGTTTATTTCAACAATATTATATAATACAACAATAAATTACAATCATCATACAAATGTAGGGCAAAAATTATTGTATTTAGGCGCATGCATCTTGTGCTGTACATAAGTTGAGAAAAAAAAAATTAAAGAGAAAAAATAATGGTAAAAGCATTACAGATTTGTTATTGAGATACTAGAGTCTAATTTTATAACACCGATTTAAATAATATTATAAAAATGTCAATATCATAAAAAATATCAAAATTATAAAAGTACCAATATTATAAAAGTATCAATATTATAAAAATATCAATATTATAAAAACATCAATACTTTTAAAAATATCAACATTATAAAAACATTAATATTACAAAAATATAACTATTACGTAAATATCAGAAATATCAAAGCATCTGTAAGTATTAAATAGATTAAGAAATAAAAATTTAAAAGATATATACATAAAACAGCAGTACAGGTTGGTTACAATGAGGATAGACTTAAATATAATAGTAACACCGTAACAGTAAGTACACCAGATATCTAGGAGCTATACAACCAAGGAGACCGTCATATTTGTTACCATCAATACACAAGGTTACTTTCCAAAAGCCAACACTTTAACATCAGTGAGAATTTCATCATAGGACAATTGTTTTTAAATTCGTACGGCAACTTGTTAAATATAAATGGTACAATGTATTCAACGGTTCGTTGACCATATTTATTTTGAAATATTGGCACTATCATTCCATAAAATACATATTTCATTTATACGTGATACCATAAAAGCGTCCCAGGTTCTTCCAACCGACTAGAGCCAGTAAGACTATGGCATCCACAATTGGGGTATGTTGTGGGGCTGAAGGTATTGAGGAGGGGAAGGAGATGGCGAAGAAGGAAGGTGGGGTAGTACTTGGTTATTCATATCTAGTCACCAGACACGTCTAAAGCCATTTTAAGCAACGTTTCGATTCTGAATGGTGATCTTTCATCAGGGCGATACTGACAGGATCTGCCACTATGGAACTATAATTTAATCGAATATAATTAAAACATTAAAAATTCCGTTCAATGATTTTCAAACTGCACATATTTTCAGACATTTTGGGATTTATTTCATAGAATTTAAACATTACAGATTGAAGATTTTTATATTTTGTAACCATATACATTTTCATAACTATCTTTATGGAATTTACTGATAAATTAATTGTTATATTACTTGAGTTAGCAACCTGTAAAGTGATATTTAGGGCCATTTTTGAATGCTGGCCCTTAAGATAAGATTACGCTATCAAAAACACTCACAGAATTGATGACACACATCATCTATGGCTATTATTAATTATTGCTTATTTCATATTCTGAAAAATAATGAAATAGTCTTACAAATTAATGCTTATTTGATTCAATGATAAAATCATTGAAGAGGCGTGTAATTAGCCCCCATCAAATATTGGGTTTTATAACCTTTATTAATTATGTTTCGCGGAAATATTAAAAAAATTATGATAAAATTCCCAAATATACATCGTATTGTAATTTTTTGCGTACAGTCCCAGGAAACATTTCTACCTCTTCCTGTATCAACTGTGGTTAGAGGTGCATAAATGTGGAGATAATATTCTCTACCCAGTGAGCAAGCTGCCTATTGCTACTGTAGGGCTTTTATTTATTTTTGTTTCAAAGAATTGTAAACTGTGTTTTATGTACTAGCAGCACTTACATTAAAGCCAGCTTACTAAGATAATATAAGATGTATATAAAAATGCACATAAAACACCTACTAACTCCATAATTATTAATTATGTGGTAAATCAAGGCAGGAATCCCAATTAATCTTACATGCATAATCTTGCACTTTTTTCTCAATTAAAAGACATCACGCTCACTGATTAATTAATGCACAAAAAACTGCGATTTTGGGTTAAACTCCAATTAATTTGGAGAAAGCAATAATTTGGCAAAAATTTCTGCAAAAATACCGCTCTATATGATTGACAATTTGCGAAATGATGGGGTTGCATTTCTTCAGACAACCTTCCAATTTTATGCAATTCATCTCCCAATTCTTTCTCTCAAAAGGGTCATCATACCGCCGCCACCTCTGCTGTATTTCAGGAAACACAAAACAATAGCCAGCAAGTGCAAGGGGCACGTAACAATTCTTTATGATAAAATTTTATGGTAAAGAATATCCAATAATTATAAATCTAAAGTAAATAAACAGGATTAGAACATAATTATTATTTTAAGGTAGATTAAATCTTTTGGTGTCTAGCCAAACATCTACATTTTTTTTTTAAATTTAAAGAAAATAAATTTTCTAATGTTATTATAATATTTTATTTTCATTCAATATATTTTTACATACATATTTTTAATGGATTGCTACGAATTAAACACATATAACAATTAATCATCTAATAGGTACCGTTCTAACCGTATTCGCCAGCGGCGTACATAGTTTTATGACCAAAGGGTCCAAAGGTAGGCTGTGTGTAGTGTTTCAAGTTCGGGTATGAATTGTGGATTGAATATTTGAAAATAAACATTATATTATATATTTATTTACCGATATTATGTAATTGGAGTCTAGTATATCTATAACAATGCTGTTTACACATTTTTAAAAATATTTATTCCAACTTGTGTACATTGACCACAACATGCATGCACACCTAATTTTGCGCTACATTTGTAAGATGATTGTTATTTATTGTTGTATTATATAATATTGTTGAACTAAACTCCTGCTAACAAGCTACTGGCAGTGGCTTAGCGGGTACAAGTTCCTATTGTATGTAATTAATATTATACAATAATTTTTTTGTTTTTTAAATGAAGATAATATAGTATAAACTATCATAATGAAACATAAAACCGAAAAGACACAGAAAAGAAAAAGGTAACGCTAGCAGCAGGGACTCAACACTTCAATATGCATTACAATAAGGTTCGTAAGCTTCAATAAGTTATTCCAAAAAATTAAAGTTTATGATATAATTAAATACCATAAATTTATCAAATAGAAACAATGTATCGATGTAGAACGAGGACTTGAAAAATGTTCGCTGATTTATGGAAAAAACACATTTTCAATCAAAATAATTTTCTTGGGTAGGCACAGCTAGTCAGTATTTATGGTCTGCACGCCACTGTTCATTAATGTGTTCATTTCACTATTCACGCCACTGCACATTAATGTTCCAAGTTTATCTTAACACCTTTTAAAAAGTTGATAACCGGACAATTCAGCGGTGATAAATCATCACTCTTTTGAAAAGTCATGAAAAATTAAAGAAAAAAACGTCGTTTAGTCGTTAGGTTTTTAGACTGAGCTTTTTTCATACCTTTAGTGACTTTATATCACATTTCAAAAGCGTGTCAATTTATCACTGTGCTGAATTGTCATGGAACCGTAATGTTAATATGTGTTTTTAATCGTTTTCCGGGTATATCAAATACTTGTCCTTCTCTAGGTAAATTACATGTAACACATTTAGATTTGTACAGCGCCCTTGAGGTGATTTTTCACAAAAATGGCGGTATTTTTATTTTATTATTCATTCATTAACGCCCAAAAGGGCTTTTACATATTTAACATTTATTTATTTGATTATGTGTACAGAACTTAAAAGAAAAAAAATAACATGATGCATAGTTGGTATATAAGTGTAACATATTTATGACATAGAAAGAAAAAAAGAGGAACAAGTTTTTGGATTGTAGATGAGTATAAAGATAATATATATATAAAACATAATAATTAAACAATAGCTCTTATACGATGCTCTTATAATTGTTGCAACATAAAAATATCGTTCAGGTATCTTTTAAATATGGGTAAACTTATATTAAATATATCTATAGCAGAGGTGAATTTATTTCCAAGTATATGTAGACGAGAAATGGGTGCATGCATTTGGTAGTTTGTCCCAGAATTATTGTTACAGAATAACATATTTTGCCGAGTTTGTCGATGAGGTACTTTGAAATTGATTAGTTGCAGGAGTTCACAACAGTCTAATAAGGAATAAATAATTTTAAATAAAAAAGTTAAATCTGTTATTTTTCTTCTGTTTTCTAAAGTATGTATTTTGAGTGTATTTAGCAAGAATGTATAGTTTATGTGTTGTATTGGTATGTGTAGTTTGAAGTTAATAAAACGTAAAAATTTGCGCTGCACGCGTTCAATATTTTTTATATGAATGATATAGTATGGGGACCACACTATTGAATTGTATTCTAATATGCTGCGCACTAATGACAAATATACGATTTTTATAACTTCCAGCGAATCAAAGTCTTTGATAGTTCTAATTATAAATCCCAGTGTCTTCATACCTTTATTAGTTATTTGTTGTATGTGATTTACAAAATTTAATTGTGTATCAAACAAAACTCCGAGATCACTAATTTCGTTGACTTTTTCCAAGATTTTGTTATCTATAGCGTAGTTAAATGATAACGGGGTTTTGATTCGACAAAATGTCAGTGTCTTGCATTTATCAACGTTGAGAAATAAGTTATTAGCGATACACCAATTATGTAATTTATCGATGTTTAACTGTAAGATTATGCAGTCGCTAATATTGGATATTTCTTTGTATAGTTTAATATCATCGGCAAAAAGTAGAACTTCTACATCGTCGAAACAGGTTATTATGTCATTAATGAATATTAGGAATAGAATGGGACCAAGTATACAAGTAATCCAAGTGGGTATACAAGTAATCCAATTATTATTAATAAATTCAAAGTAATTTTCTGGTGTTTTCATGAGCATGCAATTTTTACGATAATGTTTATCTGAAGTTACTACCGTCAATTGTCTGATAACAAACCATAAATATAACAAGACCTCAATTTGACATCTTATGTGGTTTTAATTAACTTATTACGATTGAATATATTATACTATGGTGATACGTGTGATGGATTACGTGCACTAAAATAATCCGATAGATAAACTCACGTGATGAAACAAGCTTCTAATAAATGCCAATATTATTTTTGATTGATTCATAATAACTGTTTTACGTTTCGCACACATTTTGTCCAGATAACATTGTCAATCCAGATACTAAATGAGGAATTGCCTCAAATGAACCCAATCTCCTGATGACACGTAATATAACATTAGGATATTTTACTTTATTTTATTTAGAAATGAAACATTTATACAATGATGGTTACATCGTTAAATGAGCATAAGATGAACAAATTTAGTTCCATTAATAGAGCAGTAATAATCAATTTTGTATAGTATATTACAAAAACAAAAGTTTTTTTTTAAATAGGTTATTACAGTAAAAACAAGTAAGAAAATTTTCCCATCATACGATAAATTCTGCCAGTTTAAAAATATTTATTTATTCATTTTTAAGTTTAGGTACAAAGATAACATTTTTTCAACTACCAAACTAGGCACATGCCCGTATTATGGTAGTCGAAGTTTGTTGTATATTATAATATTGTTGTATACCTACATGTTATAAAAAAAAGATAACATGAATAGAAATAGAAACAGAAGCGTTTTAAAAACAACATAAAGTATCATGTTGAAAAAAAAAGTAGAGATTTAGTAAAGATATAAGTGAAATCAAATAAAATACGATAAGAATAAAGGCATTCATATACTTGTGTATTTAAGTTGTTTATTTGCATAAAATAATCCAATTTGTTTGACACGTTCGACACACCTTATATAGCATTTTGGAATCTAGTAAAACTCCGACAGGTTTTTTTTTATTTTTAATAATAGACTCATTATTATTAAGGGATTTCTTAATTTCCAAGGCTTCTAAATTATATAAGCGTTTACCTTTACTATTAATGTGAAGAATATTGATCGAAGTATTTTTATCCAAACTATAATTGTTTGAAATAATATGATTAGCGAATTCGGAAAAAAATATTATTTTTTAGACAAAATGGTATTTATGTAAAATTTAATAACGCGGTGTAAAAAAAATGCTCTTGAATTTATATGCTATGATTATAAAAATATGTTTTTGAATCCAATGATCCATGGTTGAGTGTGACTTTCTGAACACACGGGTTTTGAGTTGACTATGTTGGTTTAAATAACTAATTTTCTTAATTTTATCTTTGTTTTCAGATCCAGCTCTTCAACTGCCCAGGGGGATGAAAGGTTCCAAGATGTTCTACACTATCGTTCCATTCCTCCTCATCCCTCCTCTCATCATGTCCGCCATCCTACCCTTCGTCCTCCCGGCCATGAAGATGATGGTCCTAGCAACCGGCTTGTTGAACCAGATGGCGCTGGGTGGAGCTATCTTCACGCTCATGAGGAACGGAATCTTCCAAGACAAGTACGATAAGAAAGTCGTTTATAAAAATGATGGTTACAAGAACGAACACAAATCTCCGCCTATTGTACACCATGAGAACTTAATGAAACATCCGGCATTTCATCCACACCATGAACCTCATATTGATCACCATCAGGACTCGTATCATCCCTTCTTGAACACGGGACATCACGAAATTCCACACTTTGAACAACATGAGATACCGCATCATCATGAAATACCATTTCAACCTGATGTACCATTACATCCAGAAATACCATTTCATCATGAGACACCTAAATACCAGGAGATTCCTCACCATCACGAGAACCCTATACGATACCAGCACGAGGTATCACCACACCTGACACAACACCAAGAAGAATTCCAATACCACGAGGTCCCTCAACATTCAGAGTTTCAAAATAATCATCAATTTCACCAAGAGACGACCAACTTTGAGACGCCATATCATCAAGATGTGTCCCATTTCATTAATGCGCACGCTGAGGCACCGGCTTCTTCCCAAAATCAAGAAAGTCATTCCGTGGAATACAACCATTTCCATAGCTCCGAATTCAATGACGATTCGATAGAAAACCGCCATCAAAAGACACGATACAGAAAACGTCGGCGTCCCGAGAACGGATCAACGAAGCGTTACGGGGAAAATGAAGATGAGCATTTCTAAAACGGACATTTAAAAAAAATAACAAGTTATTCTTTGAGAAAAAGCACGTCTTCTGAATAGAGCGCTTGAGCGATCAAGTAAAGGTAACAAGACGCCAGTCACCTAGCTGACTCTGATGGTCATCATTATTTTTACTCTATTAACATTTACATCAGTTTTCCGTGATGAATTATCACGCGTTCAACGTAGGAGGCAACCGATTGAATACTGTGTTCACATCATCGGCAAAAACATATTTTCATCATGGCAATGTTGAAATAATATTCTGTTTCAATAAAATCAACATACTTATGTTATTAATGGTGCTTCGTTGTAAAGAGAGACTCCAAAAACAATTGATTCAGAAACATAATCAATATGGCATCTGGAGCAGCTTGAATTTTAGTGCCTTTTGTAATTAGTATTTACACCCTTCTTTCTTCATTAAGTTGTTTTCCTAATTTTATTTATTTATTTAAATTGAGTTAAACCACTTCAATGTGTACTCTAATATACAAATTTTAACCTGACATGAGAAAATTATGCTGTTAAGAAAAAAATTGGACAGACAGAGAAAACCCTCTTCGTCAAGTAAGTACTGTCTCCCTCCTTCACTGTCTATTGCATAAACCTCATATTATGTACGGGGTCCCTTATACGGGTCATTTTTTTTAGAAATCTGATACGAATACCCTTGATATTTATTTTATTTGACTCTACACACTTATTAGTGAAATATCAGCTATCTAAAATAACAACAACTTGTGCCAAAATGACGACAAAGAAAAAATCGGCGCTTTGCACCTTCGGTGGGCCTCCATCCCGCTGGACCCCGGGTGACATGCATCTACCGGCTAACGCATGAAACTGAAGAACACGGAACATGCTTTTGCAAATTCGCCGTTTTTAAGGGGGTTGGTGAGAGTAAAAAAATGTTCTATGTTATAAAAAACGGAAATTTATATGGAGTTGACAAGGTAAAATTAAAAATTTCGTTCAATTTCAGGCAAACATAATCAGAATGTATTTAAATCGTGGATCAATCGGGGTACATATTTCTGTATTCTTGAACACAACGAAGCAAATATTTTTCTTGTTCCTCTTCTACTGTAATCAGATCATGGATGTCTTGCACCAACTTTACAACTCTTTCAGCTGGATCATTTACTTCTATAATCAACGATACAATATTTTTCCCTTCCAAAAATGTTGCGTTGGTTTTCCACGAAGGTGGACATTCGCGGCGAAAACCATCATTACCATATGTTTGAGACGAGAGAATAAATTCTTACTCTTGATGGATATGAAATGATGGACGTTTTTATCTAAAAAGACGTTGACGTGTTTTGTAAATTCTAAGAAATTGTCAATATTGTCAATATTTTAATATTTCAATAAATGTATAAATTTATAAAAAGATTTCTTAGCCATTCAATTTATGAAGGAATTTAAGTATAACAAGGTATAAAAACATAGAGCAAAAATGCTCCGTTATTGATAATATGTAATTTGATAAGTAAATAGCCTCTAGAAAATCGGCTACCATCCTAAATAATAATAAAAGTAACACATATAAGTAAATAAATAAATAAATAAAAACTTAACTTATTTTAAAATGTACATATTATGAAGAATTTTATAAAATAAATGTTTTAAAAAACTATTCACAGAGTTTCATTATTAGAAAATGTCGATTTCGCATTTATGAATATTTTTTTCACTAAAACCAACCCTACAGATTTAACATAAAGCGATCAAATTTTGCTCAGTCTAAGTAACTTAATGAAAGCCGAAATATGAATATCTATAAAACGGACGCGACCGACTGCGCGTTTATCCGTACGTGAATTTTGTTTTATTCATGAATTTCATAATTGGTGAATGACTTTTTTGTACTACCCATCACCCCTTTTTCCAGCAGGGGTAGGTAAAGAGGATAAACCACCACGCAACTTTGTCTTTGAAAACATCCCTTTCTTTATTCACATTCATACATTGTCTAATACATACTATTCTGTTCACGGCTCATGCATTTGATTCACTTGATCGTGCTATGTCTTCCTCGGGCGTCCCCAACTTCTTCTACCATTCACTCCTTTCTTCGTGCATCCGGCTGCATGCTCAAACAATCTACGCTTCCCATTCTTAGTCTTGTCATTATACTCTTACATCACTTCAAATTTTTAACACATGTTTTTACCACACATACGTCTCAGGAATCTCATTTATACAGGATTCAGTCTTCTTCAATCCTTCCTCTGCCAGTTCCGTGTCTTACAGCTGTACATCAGGGTTGGTATCTGCCAGTGGCGTGCAGCAAAAATAAATTGAAAGGTAATAGGAAAATATAACAAATTTTATTTTATTTATGAAATTGGTAAGGAACTTGTACGCTCATTTATTCAGTTAGCCGAAATAATCAACGGAAGATGATAGTAAAATCAAATCATGACATGTATTTAAATCACTTTCTTTTTTTTCATAACAATAATATGTTTTATGTAATTAAGTTTAACTATAACTAAAATACATGTTCAATAAAGTGTACAGTAGTTTATAAAGTAGATATATAAAAAGTAATATATGAAATAATATAATAACAGCAGGTAATATATAAAGAACAGAAATCCATAGTTATAAGTTGGAGTTTCACATAACCCGCCTCACCAGGCTAGCCTGTGTTGAGGCAGTAATATTGCATGTTATTTTATAATACCTATGAATATGCGCTTATATTAAGATTTTTTCCATATGGGGTAAATCAATAATTTCGAATTTGGGTGAGTGCACAGCCAAATGCCCTATCATTACTTTTAATCGATTTTTTTACATTGTTCATACCCTAACATACACAGCCTACCTTTGGTCATATAGCAATACATGCCATTGGTATCAGCACTCAATTGTGGACTGCTAACTTCGCTTTTATGGACTGAAATACTTTTTTTATATTATAATAATGATTTACGCAATTTCCATCGTAAATAGGAAGCAGATTAAAGTAAACCTTTTTAGACGTTTTTATTCCCTGATTAGATTGGACGCATATCAGTAAACAAGTGTCCATTATGATCTAAGTAAAGATAAACAATTTGCGTGCAATCTAATCGCGTTATCAATTTTGAATAGTCTCTAGAAGTAGGTACGCATCGTTATTCATTTTGTTATTCGTACATATTTGTAAAAAGAAAATAATGCGTCATATCCGCTCTACTAACGCTAATATTTTTCCAATGAGCAATAAACTAACTTAGTTCCAACGCATGAGAGCCCGCATAAGGAAAACAAAAAACGCATGAAATGCACTTACGCCGAAGAACATTGTATTACTAGGTCAAGTCAAATGCGTTGAAATGCAGTATTTTTTTAGGTTAGGACAATTTTTTTAGAACATTCTAAGTAATTAAACTGGGCATTTACGGCTGTCTCTACTAGCGGCTAAATTCATGTAAAGGTACTGCGATGTAAATAAATATACATGTTTTATATTTGCTTTTACTTTCTTTTTACTTTATTTTTACTATTTTTACTTTATTTTTAATTTATTTTTACTTTTTTTTAACTTTTTTTTTAAACTTTATTTTTATTTATTTATACATTGCTTTCGCTTTATTTTTTTTTTTATCATGCTCAATGTATGATTTAATAGACAATTTTTGCTCCATAAAATGGAAATTGCTGCTCTGCTGCCCAAACACAAAAACACTTTTCCATTGTTTTCCGTGTTCCTCTTATTATTAAGTTAAAGGGAGAGGGACGTCGGAGAGGGGTTACTATAAATTTGAAATAATGATAATATTATTACGCGATACGATAAACATAATGTTTTTGAAGAGAAAAATATATGTATTTTTTTTTAAACCTACATAGGCTAGCATTTGTTTACAGTTACTCCACACAGGAGGCTCTAAGGGAAATAATTTTCCTTGAGGTCTTTGTCATCTTTGGGGATGCTGTGTGGAGGGTCTTTAAGAGGATAGGAATGAGTGAACCTGGGTCTTGAAGAGACCCATGTTGTAGGAGGGAGGAAATACAGAAACCCGTAAATCATTCCACAACCGAGCTGTTGAACACAAGAACGAATCGTAGAAACGGCCCGTTCTCATTTGACAAATGTCAACCATGTACAAATGTTGGTCGCGCTATCAAATCAAATCAGAAATAATATGACCTCCTAACAGTGGCGTACAGACTATAAAGTCTAATAAGAAAATAAAAGATAATAGAAAAATAACTCTAATTTTTAACGAAAACGTTTTTTTTTTCACGAATTTGGTAAGTATTCAGTTGGCGACAACGATCAGCGGACGACATTTAATAAATATGAACACGCGGAAGACCATAATACATTGGCCATTTTAAATATTCAATGCACAATTTATACCCAAATTAAAAAAAATAAAAAATAATAAAAATAAAAAAAAACACTGCCTGCCGTTGGCCATAGAGCACGGCACGCCACTGCGTCGTAAGTGTGTTTTACAAAATATATTAACATGTTGAACATCTTCAAAAGTCCTTTGAAGGATTTTATTTTAAAAAATATAAAAATTGTGTGTATATTTATTTCTTCATTGGGTGAATATTAACACAAATATTTATTAATTATTTTTTTATTTTTTTAAATGCAAATTACAAAACTTTGGTTGAGTTTATAACAACAAAAAAAACGTTCCGGGAAGTAAATGACTGCAATTATTTTTCTCTGCTTTTATACACATATTTTTTTTTAATATTATGTAAAACTTACGTGGGACAGTCAGAAAGTGTCATATTTCCGATTTAATTTTGATAAATGCTTAGCCTATGTAAAACTTCTCTTCGCAGTAATTGTGTTCATCGTAATGAACAATATTATTACCATTATTCAGCATTAATAAATAATGCCTCTAATTAGATGGATTCAAAAACTTTTATTTTTATGAATCAAAATATATTTTTCTTTAAGAGTCCGAAATGGAAGTATTTACCAAAAAAACAGCTGGTTGGTTCCTTGTTAATCTGCTCATTTGCGCAAACAAACGTATTTTTTAAAAATGAAATCACATAGCTATTGGAAATTACTAAAAACAACGTTCTGTCACTTTCCATCGACATGGTGAATATATTTTATGATCAGAGCGGTGTTTCGACTGCCCTCTGTGTGTGATTTTTATCGAAATTTATAAGTTACAATATAGAACGTGTAAATTAGATATTTTATAGGTGCGTCATCTGAATACACTCACACTAATATCGTTTCGGTTTGTCGTTAACAGATGTCGCTAAAAACAGCATACAAAATTATGCTGCGATTTCGTAAAAAGATAAGGTATCGTGCCTTTGCACGTGTTTTGCGATATTTTCCACAGATGGCGCACTGTGAAGATCCGAACTTTTCACTATTTGGGTGAATAATTGTATTCTTTTTATTTTAATGCTTCTCGCATAAAGAAAAGCATTAACAGGCAATCCGGGAAAATCGGCGTAATCTGTCAGAATGTATTTACATAATTTATATATTTATATAATTTTATATTCAAAGCAAATAATGTAATTTCGCTAATTGATACTTCAACCCCTGAGAAAAACAAGATACTCCCCGGCCCCAAAGAGGTTAAAATAATTGATAATCTGTCCAAGAAAGACTTTACCTTCACCAGTAAGGAAACATTGAGCTTTCTTCGAGAACACGGACACGCCCACAACACACCTCCATCGGTTTTTTCTATTCTGTGCTCACAACACTGTCACTGTAGGGGGGGGGGGGGGAGTAGGGTAATGGCAAACACCATGGCGGAAAAAACAAAAACATACATTGTATATCTGTAATCGAATGAAAAAAAATACGCTTGCGTTCGGAATTACCTGAAGCACGCGGGGTAATGGCGAACATCAATATGTGCTGCAAAAAGCACAACCGCACCAATAATACTACACACGAATATTAATTTCATTTCACATTGTATGCATATGTAGACAAGTTATAGGTACGTTTATAATATGTGTACTATGATAGAAACAGAAACACCACGATTTGAGAACTTTGGAAATATTACATAATTTTCAATAAAAATATATGTAGGTTCTTACAGTAGAAACATTTTAAATAGATTCTTACTTTTGTACTGTATCGTATGAATTGCGGACGGGTGTTCCAAACTATTCCGAACTAAGTTGAAGCACTATTGGTGTACACAAATGTTTTTTATTTTTATATTTTATGTGACACATCACAAGATGGCCCCTGTCTGTACGTAGCACATACAGGTGAACTATATCATCACCCGGTTATAAGGAGGGGGTTGTAGGAAGAGATATGTTAATGCGGACCTTAAAGAGGCAAATCTCATGAAGCAAACATCAACTGTGAAAGAGTATTCCACTCGCGTCCGTCGAGTTTCACGCACGTGCACCGGCACTGGTGGATTAACGCTGCCAGCACCTTCAAACATGCACTCTTTAAAATTATTTTCCTGTACCTTCAACGGCGTGGGCAACTTTCCCCTGCGAAATGCAGATTAGCACTGATGAGCCAAGCGACTTTTGAATGGATCTGAAGGTATCGGATGCTTTTAGAACTCGATCGTTTGGGGTTACCCGCTCTTCACTATTACCCCGCTGTTCCCTATTCGTCGCATAAAGTAGCGGGCTGTTAAATTGCTTTATCCACCATATATAATTTAGTTTCTATACGTGTTATTTAATTGACTTTCCCTTGAGAATATCTAAAAGTGATCTTACTTTCATCGATGTGTACTTGGCAACTCGTCTTTTTAGACAATTATGTCCATAAATGGAAGAAATTCACCTGTAAATTGCTTAGCTAGGCTAACCGGTTAGTACTAACCTAAAGACACTTATTGAATAAGTAAATATTTTCACGCAACGGTGCGCAAATGCCTCCACGGCCCGCAACACTGTAAATAACTAAATGTGTAAAAAAAATTTAATATCCATTAAGAACTTCTTAAACTTTTTATAATTATAAATATTCTCCAGTTCTAAAAATAATAAATATTTCAAATAAATACCAACTCTTCTTGTGCCACCAATCTTCTAATAAATGTAATATCTATAGAAAAGAAGGATAAAAAAGCTACTGCATAAATCATATCTACTCTGTGATTAAATTTTCTAATAAAAATGTGTTCATCTGAAGCGACCTGCCAGGTAAGTATATTTTTCTGTATCTGTTTGTACTTAATTGGGTAGAAAATACAAAGTAATATTTGTACAGCGCCCTTAAGGTGACTACCATATATCGGACGTTTCGGGGTCCGATACATAGACTATAAAAATAGTTGCAGCCGCTACTTGTCTGCAACTACAGTAGTTCAGGAGCCCGGTTCAGGTAGCCGCCAGAATGCAGTCCCGTTGTAAGTAGGATATATTCCATGCGGACTACTTTTGGTCAATTGGTGAACTCTGCTAGCTCGGTTATCCAAGGGCGGGAAGATGCGATGGTCCAGGGCGTAGCAAAGTAGAACAATTTTCGGAGTACAGCAGGCAGGAATCTGTGAGTCATATTAACTGGGGTATGAACTCATAAACTGGGAGTCAGCTCTTAATATGTGCCGGCTCCCAAATGAGCCATCCTTCAATTGATTCGTACGAAAATTTTGAGGTGGTGCCGTGACTCCAGCTCTTAACAAAATGAGTCATGACCCATCACTACTTCACTGGAATGCTAAATTATTACTAGCTCGAATAAACAAACCGATGTACGTGAGTTGTGGATGTGTCTCTGTCCTCTGCACAAATAATTTCTTCACCAAATTTTAAATGTTTTCATTAGAAGCAATGAAAAAAGTTGCTTCCTTCAGACACAATTCGCCTCTATCAGTTAGTCTCCCCTTTTACCGACATTCAAATAAAATACATCACTTAATTTTATTGATACGCATTGCATACCTAAATTTATTTATATAAATAATTTTTATTCTTACAAAAACAATATCAATCTAGACACTAAAAATACATAATAGCTTATTCATTACATCGATAATGTGCTGAATAATAATCGTCAGGATACCAATGTTTTTTACTTATTTATTTTTTTCTAAAATTATAAATCGGAAGTAAAAAAATCATGCAATGTTTCTTTAAAACCTGCGTTAATTTTTTTTACTTAAATTTTTTTGTAGTTTAATTTTGGCAGTAGCAAATAAGTGTTTCTATAAAAGACTTTATAATAATTAATTGAGCAATAACAATAAAAAGACATATTTCAATTTATACATATTTGATAGTCTTTGCTTGACATAATATTTGTATCAGTATTTCATCACCAACACACTGAAAACAGTATGTTATAAAATATAATAAAACTATGCTTAAACAAATGTATAAGTACTTACTTTACGTGAATAAACCTATTAACAATGTTACCAACAGATTGGCCGTAACGTGCGATCATGGCAACCCTGTGATAAAGAAAAACTCACAGAAAGAGTTTTTTTTTAAATAATTAATTCAGTTGATCATTTAAAATAAATCATTCACACAAAATTTATAATGCGTCCCTAATACAAAAACCCAAGAAGAATCTCAACTTTATATTTCTCTATAAAAACTCTAGGATGATAAGTTCTGGCATCATGAAAATTGCACAGCTCTATCTCTCCGTTTAGTGTTTTGTTTTCAGCTCCCTATTCCATAATTGGTAATTCATAACCATTCCATAATATTGAAACAAAATACTTTTTTTGATTATAAATTTAATAAGAATTGCTTTATTTACATAGCTGTTTTTAATACATAAGTAACGCCACAACACTACTATAAATCTATTGAAGATTTTTTTAAATTGTTTGTTCATCTTAAAATTCGTTTTAATCGGGTTATTTCTTCCCTGGTTTTCGTACCAAATTACCATTCGTATGTCGAGAAAAATGTATAGAAAACATTAGGTTTTATTGAGAAATATCTAAAGAAACCCTTACAAAAGATAACCTCACTATTTAGTGTCTGTCACAACGTATTAAGTCTGTCATTCGTGTTTCGAAATGTTTTGAAATAAATAAATAAATTTACATATATATCATAGGGTTGCCACCTCGCTGGAAGAGTCGATTACGGGTAAAATACTAAACTAGTTAGGGGTCTATTCCGTCTTCCTATGTGAGAACTCTACACACTTCTTATCTTCCTCTGTCATGTCGATGTCGTCCCAGCCCCAGACCGGGTTTTCCGGATGGTCGTGCTCATGCTGGTCCTGAGTCTTCTGCTCTTCCAGGCTGAAGGGATGG